>QMFG01017183.1:0-23931 GCA_003314545.1 Ramaria sp. MG151
TACAAAATGTGGTTCATCATTTGGGAAGGAAAGACAGGACGGAATTGCACAGGATGAAGAACTGCTACCTGTCATCGGGAGACGTCGTCAAGTTCTAACTTTGTAGCCAAGTTGTCTGTAGACGATGAACCGAGTACAAGGTCGGAGTTACAAGCAGTATTATTCTTACTAGTATGTATTGCTTCCATTTTCATATGTTCGAATGACGCGTTTGGCCAGTCAAAGAAAGAAAGGCAAAACAAAAACAATTCTCAAATATTTTCCGTCCAAGTCTGAATGCTTTTTCTGTGAAAGTACTCCTAATCCCTGCTTGTTGTATGTGCTCTTATTATGTAAGTGAACAGGCCATTATTCTCTGGAGACATGGGAATCCTCTCTTTGATAGAGCATGCATCATCAGTTATGATTTAGAGCAAACTTAATGAATTTGAGATAGCTATTGAGTCCAATAGATCATTTGAATTGAGAGCAAATGGCCAGTGATGATTTGCTAACAAAGAAACGGTTGCAGAGATATAGAGCGAGATATTCAGAATAAGTGAGACTTTGTAGAGTTTTACTGCCTTTTATTGTACCGAGAACTACAAGCATATTTAAGTGAAAAGCTACCTAGTGATAGTCCTTTGTGAATCAAGCAGAAATAATGGGGCGATGGAGCAGTTCTGGGGTTGCAATCTACATGAGGGATGGAATGCACAAATATGTAACTAAAATCTATCTAAAGCACCTGAAACCAATCAGTGTGCTATGGGAACTACAGATGATGCATTCAACAAGTATATTCAGCAGAAAGAACAAGGAAAATGAGATGGAAAACTTCTGAAACTCCATTTTGAAGCTCCGGGTGCTTGTCTAAATGAAAAAGAAGTGATCAGCTTTGTTTGAGGATCGGTGATGATAGGGGTGAGTCGAAATGGTAGATATATTTCCCTATGTGCATTTGGAAGTGTTTCAGAGCTATGTGGGGGCTGATCAATGGCTATTTGAGCCCATTTGTGTCTGAAGTGCATATATGCGCACATTTGTACTTGCATGGCCTCGGGGATGCATCACTGGTTGGTTCTAAAAATATAAACAAAATATATTCTAAGGCATGAAGCCTTGAATTGAGGTTAATAATATTTTATGTTGTTTTTCTGTTTTTATTCTAGATGGCATCTCTGATGCATCAGTGGATTATGTGATCTAATGTTTGCACAGTAGATAGATAAATAATAACAAAGTATAATTAAATGAAGCTATACGTCCTGATTATCTCATGTGGATACATGATGCAATGAAATTAATTAAGGATTTTTTGAAGTATGAATTGATCAATTTAAATAATTTGATTCATCTGCTGAGGATTACCATACAGCACAGGGCCTCAAAAGTCCTAAAAATCCACTGAAGTCATTATACACCCTTCAAGTGAATGCCAAACAAGACCTATGATGGGCAACTTCCCCGTCTCTGGCCAAATGAGGCACAACTATGTCGCAAAGTATTGGACACTATGATCCAGGTTGTAGGGGAATGGCTCCATTATCCCAACTTCACTAGTACTGCAAAACGCCAGGGGCAGTTCATCTACATATTGTTGAAGAACATCTCATCTGTGGATATCCTACTACTGGATGTAGTGTGGGAAGCATTTTACACCCTAAATCACACCTTCTAACTTCCAGATCTAACCGGATCAGCATGGATCATATGATCACTTTTGAAAAATCATTATCTCACAACTAGCTGACTCAAAAAAACTCAAAAGAGAGAAGACTACTTGCCAAGATTGGGGAAGTCATGCACCCTTTTGGTGCATGCACAGTTATGAGACCACCCAAAGACAATGTAGCAGATGCAACCCAATACATCTGCTGATTTCTACATTATGTCCTACCCATCTTGGAACACCAAACAATCATTGGGGGCTTTATAATGTACCTAAATACTGGGAAAGTTGTCAAGATTGGGTTGATTAAGGACATGATGTGTTTTATTGATTTATTTGATTATTTAGGACGATGGGATAAAACATGAGTTATTGCTTCAACATAAAGCATGGCAAATTCTGACTCCATTCAGAGGGAAGGTATTTCTGTTATTATTTATCTATCTACTGTGCGAACATTAGATTACATAATCCACTGATGCATCAGAGACACCGTCTGGAATAAAAACAAAAAAACAACATAAAAATATTATTAACCTCAATTCAAGGCTTCATGTCTTAGAATATATTTTGTTTATATTTTTAGAACCAACTGGTGATGCATCCCCGAGGCCATACAAGCACGAATGTGCGCATATATGCACTTCAGACATGAACGGGCTCAAATAGCCATCGATCGGCCCCCCACATGGCTCTGAAACACTTCCAAACATACATAGGGCAATATATCTACCATTTTGACTCACCCCTATCGTCACTGATCCCTGAACAAAGCCGATCACTTCCTTTTCATTTAGACAAGCGCCCGGAGCTTCAAAATGGAGTTTCAGAAGTTTTCCATCTCATTTTCCTTGTTCTTTCTGCTGAATATACTTGTTGAATGCATGATCTGTAGCTCCCATAGCACACTGATAAGTTTCAGGTGCTTTAGATAGATTTTAGTTACATTTTTGTGCATTCCATCCCTCATGTAGATTACAATGCCAGAACCACTCCATCACCCCATTATTTTTCTTGGAATCACGAAGGACTATCACTAGGTAGCTTTTCACTTAAATACGCTTGTAGTTCTCAATACAATCTAAGGAAGTAAAAACTCCACAAGTCTCACATTATTTGAATCTATCGCTCTATATCTCTACAACCACTTCTTTGCTAGCAAATTATCACTGGCTGTTTGCTTTCAATACAAGTGATCTATTTGACTCAATCGCTATCTCAAATTTGTTAAGTTTGTGCTCTTATCTCTGTTACAAGTGTTGCGTCAGTGTACGAGAACTTTTAGTGCTGACAATTTGCTCCTGCATCAGCGCATCCCCTGCATCACAATAGAATTTTGGTTAGATTATCAAGCAAGCGCCTAAAGCTCATCTTACAGAACTCGAACAAAATTCAAATAAAATCAAAACAAATATAAAATCAAATAAATAAATATTTCATTCATTTTCTTATTAATTTCTGCAGATCAGATCCTTAATGGCATTCTCCATTGCAATTGATATTTCATATACAAATGTTATACCTCAGGCCACAACCCATGAAATTGGTCACATCATCCATGGCATTAGCAGAGGGTCTTACAAACAGATGCTATGGCTTGGATTAATTGAAAAAGACAGCACTTCTACAATTGTGTGGATGGATATACAGATCTGTATGCATGTGTACAAGATGAGCTTACAGACAACAAGAAGCAGTTGATGCATTTTGATATTTACATGCTTGAGCATTCACTTTGTAAAATAACACACCTAGCAACTAGCCTCGGCTATATGGAAAACTAGAGAGGAATGTCTTCTTAGTTTTATTGATCCCATGTACTACGCACTGATAACAGCACACAGTAAAATCATGGTTATTCATTATTTATTTCTAAACTGAGTCACAGTGATAGGAAACGAGTTTCATTATTTCACATAGCTGTCACGATCACAATATGGACACCTCACCTCCATCATTGTTCTTCCAAACCAATCCTTCCGAATGGATCTTCCGAATTCCGAATCACCCTTGCATCAAGGCTTCACATACATTTGATCCGGTCACCCAATCCAGTTCAGGAATCACTACATGAAGTGTTTTAGTGAAACGATCAATAATTAGGTCCGATCATAATCTTTTCTAGAAAAGAAGCACCCTGACTATCCCCATCACTATCCCCATCTTTTCCAATGAACTCGTTGATTGAGTTGTTTCTATTGTGTGGAAGCTGGCGATGACATTCCATATCATTATGTTCTATGGTATGAATGTTCTAGACCCTCAGGATAACCCTCTGAAGGATTTAGGGACGGTTAGTTCTACCTGAAGAGCCATGCGATTCGGAAACATGTTTCAAGAGTTATTGTGGGTCCGTTAATCTTTTACTTCATTCACAATTTTCCTACCACCCTTGTTCTGTGTTCCCTATGGCCTCTAACTAGTATACATGTACCTTGGCTACTTCCTAACCATCACGGACTCATTCCCATTCGCCCTTTCTTCCGAATGGTTCAGTATATAAGCTAGCACAGTCGAATGTACATTCCCTAGTTCAATTATTGTATGTCACCTTGATTTTCCACTCCTACTTGCCAAACTCGCTCCAAACTCAACTTCACCAACAACTGTATATTTTTGAGTAAGCCTTTCAATCCAACTTTTATCAGTTCAATCCACTTCAAGGAATGTAAGATCATTGGCTGTGATCAACATGAACTGCAAAGTTCATTCGATTCACGAGATAGAATCCTTTCGGAACCTCTATCTCTTCGGAACTATGCACTTCATTCGCAGATGTTCCGAAAGTCATTCACTTTTACTGTAGGATTTCCATTTGCTTTCCAAAACCATTCTATCACCATTAGGAATGTTTCCGAACACATTTACTAACCCAACATTCATCCACAACATTTGTTGCTATTATTTGGATTCTGACAATAGCCTATGGCGCCAATGTAATTAGGGTTAGGGTTTAGCTTAAGACAGCTCTGTTGCTTAAACCAGGAACCGATAAAGAAAATAACAAGTCACCTTGGTAAAATGATATACAACCTATATGATCCACTGATCAAGAGAAAAGAAATTGGAATTGGGTGAAAAATTGGATTACTAAGCAACAGGATACACAAGTATCCAGAGTGGAGAGATTGACATTTTGCAATGCACCCACAAATTGAAAACACTATTTTTATTTATGCTAACCATTCCTAGACCCAGCATCCACATTCAGGTTGCAAGACCCCAGGGATACACGTGATTTCCCAGAAGGTTATTAAATTTGTTTACTAGGATATGGTCATTAGAGTCGGACATTGAAAAGTAAACAACTTGTAATGACACCGTGGGAATGGCTTATATAAAGTGTATTCATAGGAACGGGATATGGGCCATGAGAACAAACAGCAGATTATGTGGGAGGGTCTAATATAAAAGACCTCTTCTCCCTTACAGGGAATCGGTAACCAACATCATTTCTATCTATAACCCATATTACTTATAATTCAATTCTGATAGATTGCCTTTCCAAGGAACAAAGGGATGCTCTCCCTGACCAAAACTCTATTTGGTTCAGAATCATGATGGTCATTCATATAGGCTTACATTTGGTTCACTTTCCTCTTGTTCTATTTGTGAAAGTCTTAAAGAGATGAGCCTTTGGGAATGCGAGAAAAATAGAGACAAGTGTGGGTGCTGGCCGCAATGAGAACTGAGATGAGAGAGAGCCAAAACAGCAATAACCAGAAAATAAGGACCAGGTTAACCCTATATCAATCAGACAATCAAACTTTTCAGGCTCTCCATAGAGCAGCTGGGCTGAAACCAACTAGTATTTCAAATCTAAAACTAAACTACTTACACTCATTTATTTAGTTTAGGGCAAGCACTTTTCAGGTGGCCATTGTGTTTCTAACTAAAAATAACCAAATTCTTATCTAAAATAACACTATTTTCTACCTTTGTTCCTGTCCATGTGTTTCTATTCCTATCACATTTTAATAGGAAAAGAAAATGGAATTTTTGTTATGTTTACTTTATATTTTATTTGTATTTTGTTTGAGCTTTATTGAAGTTTATTGAACGCAAGTTTTAAGCGCTTGTCTGATAATCTAAGTGTAAGTGTATTGAGATGCGGGGGATGTGCTGATGTGGATGCAAATTGTTTGCGCTTAAAGTTCACATACTATAATGCAAACTTTGTAGATAGAGATATAGCTCAAACTCAACAAGAATGAGATAGCTTTTGAGTCGGATAACAGCCTTGAAATGAAAGCAAATGGCCAGTGATGATTTGCTAACAGTAGAGTGGTTGTAGAGATATAAAGTGAGAGATCAAGAATATGGGAGACTTAGTGGAGATTTTCTGCCTTATATTATTGTGAGAACTTTACGTGTATTTAAGGAGAATGCTAGCTAAGGTGAGACTCTTGTGGATGAATGAAAAATATTAGGGTAGTGGAGTGGTTTTGGGGTTGGAATCTACATGAGGGATGAAATGCACAAAATTGGAACTAATTATTATCTAAAGCACTTGAAACCAATCTGCATGCTATCAGAGCTACAAATCATGCATGCTACAATTTTTCTTCAGCTGAAAGAACAAGAAAAAGATCAGAAGACTTCTGAAACTCCATCCAAAGCTTTGGGCACTTGTTCTAAATGAAAAATAGAAGCATTCAGCCTTTGGTCGTGGATTGGCGATGATAGGGGTGAATGGAAATAGTTAATCAATTGCTGGATTAACTTTTGAAAGTGTTTTGGAGTTGCGTGGTTGCCGATTGTTGGCTATATGAGCCTGTTCATATCTGAATGCATGTATGCGCTTGTTTGCACTCAATTGTGTTTGGTGTTGCTTCGCCAGTGGAATCTAAAATTGTAAGCAAAAGATTGTCACGATTACAATCTGGACACTACACTCCTAAATTGCTCCTTCTGAATCCTCTGAACAGGTCTGAATCCTGTGTTCGCCCTATCAAGAAGTTTTATATTCAAACTTCCATCATCGGCCATCAGGCTTCCTCAATCACTCAATTAGAAATAGAGAAACAATCAACAATTTGGTTTGATCAGAAACCTTCTTGGAAAAGAAGCAACCTAACTATCCCCATCTTTTTCAATGAACTAATTTGATCAAGGTGTTTCTATTCCTATGGAAGCTTGCAATGGCATCCTATATCATTTAGCTTTATGATATGAATGTTCTAGACCCTCAGGATCATCCACTGAAGGATATGTTTACAGCTATTCCTACCCAAAGAGCCATGCCATTTGGAAACAAGTTTCAGGATTTATTTCTAGTTCTTAATCTTTTCTTCATTCGCCATTTTCCTACCTCCCTTGATCTTTGTTTTTATATGGCCTTTAATTAGTATACATGTACCTTAGCTACTTTCTGATCCTCATGGACCTTCTCTCATTTGCTTTCCCTTCCAAACTGTTTGGTATAAAGCTAGCACATTCGCATGTATATTCCTCAGTTCAATTATTGTACATCTACTTGATTGTTCTACTCAAACTTGCCAACTCGTTGTGAACTACCTTGAACAGCAACTTCACATTCGAGTGAGTACTCTAAATTTATTTATATTAGTTTAAACACTTCAAAAGAATGTGAGACCATTGGCTGTGATCGACATGGACTGCAAAATTCATTTGATCAGCGAGATAGAATCCTTTCGGAATATCTATCTCTTTGGAACTATGCACCTTTTTGAAAACAGTCCGAAAGCCATTCGCTTTTGCTGTAGGATTTCTATTCACTTTCGAATATCATTCTATTAGTATTGGAAACATTTTAAACACTACTACTAACACTATGTTCATCTATGACTTTTATCCCTGATAATTAAATTCTGACAAAGATATTCTAAGGCTGAAAGCCTTGAATTGGAATCAGCTATGTTTTTGTGGTTATTTTCTATTTTTATTCAGAATTAAGGCAGCTCTGCTGATCCATCAGACAGATCATGTAATTTGATGTTCACAGGGTAGACAATAAATAATAACACATTTGAAGCATACATGTGCCTTCAGTATTTTTCTGACTGTCATGGGAGGATGATCACAATGGTGACATAATACAGATTATAGTTGTACAGAAGCTGTATTTTAAAATATAAGCTATTGGTAGAAGACACTAAACCAACCTCTGGATATCTTAATTTATTCTGGACATTCCAATCCATTTCAGATATGTTAAAGGGCTGAACATTGTTATTTTACTATCTATTTACCGTGCGGACATTACATTACATAATCTACTGATGCATCAGTAGCGCTGCACAGAATAAAAACAATAAAACACCATAAAAACAACTACTAATGAGAATCCAAGGCCTTGGGCCTTAGGATATAATCTGTTTACATTTCTAGGACTACTCGGCCAACGATCCCCAGCCTATGCAGGGACGAACGTGCGCATATATGCGCTTCGGACACGAACGGGCTCCAATAGCCACCGATCGAGCCCCACGTGGCTCTGAAACACATCTATCTACTACTACGACACTCTCACTTCCATTCCTGGTCACCCCTATCGTCGCCGATCCACAAACAAAGCCGATCGCCTCAATTTCATTTAAACAAGCACCCAGAGCTTCAAAATGGAGTTTCAAGATTTTCTCTTGTTATTTTTCTTGTTCTTTTGGCTCAGTATAGTAGTGAAACACATGATCCACATTTCCTACCACACCATGATCAGTTTCAGATATTTTAAACATGTTTTTAGTACATTTTTGTGCATTCTTTCCCTCATGTAGTCTGCAACCCCAGAATCGCTCCATTGCCCCAATATTCTTCTTGGGAACACAAAGGACAATTACTAGCTAGCTCTCACTATAAGTACGCTTGTAAATTTCTCCAGAATCTAAGGCAGTATAACCTCCACAGTCTCAGAACTATCTCTACATCTTTGCTTGATATCTCAACATCGCTTGCTTTGTTAACGAATTGTCACTGGCTGTTCGTCACCATTTCAAGCATTCTATTGAACCCAGTGTTTGTCTCAAAACTGTTAAGTTACAGTTATCTCTCTATCTACAGCTCGCGTCACTGTACGCGAACTTTAAGCGCTGACATTTGATTCTGCATCAGCGCATCCCCCGCACTAGAATTCACACACCGCTTAGATTATCTCTTAGGCGCTTAAGAGCCACCTCAAGCAAAGTTGAAGAAAATCATCAAAACAATTTAAATAAATAAAAATAAAATAAATAAAAATTTCTTTCTTATTTCTTATTAAACATTACTTTCTTTGATATTAAGAGGGCAGGACACATAAGTTTCAGATAACCACAGCCGGGAATTACTACCAGACTATAGCATATGAATACATATTGTCAATGTATACCCCTCGTGTATTCCATTGCCTCACTAGCATATAGACCATTCCACATTAATATCATAGAGTGGTCAAGAGATCTAATCTGGTCCTCCTCATAAGATATTTGATACAGATTACATGTACATTAGCAATTGTTGTAAGTTTGATATTTTCAGGATTGTTATATAAGGTACATTCCTGAAACTGTAGTAAATAGTTAGTTCACATGTTTTTCCCAAGACAAAGATGTCATAACATTTGTGTGATATCCTCTTGGAGGAAATCCTGATAAACAAGCAATATATATGTATAGTATGTAGGCACAAATACCATGAACTCTTTCCCATTCACTCTTGCCACCAAATCATTTGGTATATATACTAGACACTTCCATGTACGTCCCCTGGTTCAATTATTATACATCTACCAGTTTGCCTTCTACCAAACATGATATCTCATCATGAACTCTATTGACAAAAACCTTTGGACAAACAATCCTCAAAGTGAGTACACACATTCTTTCTTGTCTGGTTTGTCAGAGACTCCTTTCTTGTTTCCTCTTTTGTAGTCTATGTTCTTGTACTTTGCCAGGCTCTACCCCTGTTCTTTCAAACCACCTCTATTAAATTGTTTTTGCACTTACATCATTGCTGTAGGCATGTATATAAAGGCCTCTGCATGCTCTGAAAAACAACAACTTACTCTCAAAGTTCTAAGTGATGCTCAAGTCAAGGTCTAAGCTTAAGTCAGGTTAATTAGCGCGTTACCCAGCCCCTTATTTATGTCCGTCCCCGTGTACGACCCGTAAATCCCGTGAACCCGAGGCTTTGGCCTGGACCATCGGCACGTCGGTACTTCATAATGGGGAAGGCTTTCTTGTTCCCCACAGCGCTATCAATATTAGTCAGCAGCAAGGTGTTATATACCGCGTCTGACGCTTTTCAAGAAATGGATGGAACGTGCGTCAAAGGAGATTTAAAAGTCCGCTGAAAGTTGACCTCCATCCTATCAAGCTTTCTTCACAGGGAGGAGGCAAAAAGCTGTTGAAATATTTCGACCCGACGTCAGTTAAGCGCCGGAGGTTGTTAGACGCACAGCAGATTTTGCTGTGTTTTCAGAGGACGTGCCACTCTTTTCGCGCCTCTATTTTCAACAGTGTGTTGTCACGCTAACTCCACTGTCAGTATGCAAAGTGGTGTGAAAATATATGAAACTAGAAGAATCATACCGCAAGGCAATGGGCTTGCAACTCTCATGGTGAATTCCAAAGCAAGGTGCATGGGTGTGGTGATATCAAAAAAGAGCATTCCACAGGATCAGATCACGGAATGAACCGAAACGTCTTATTTAGAACCCAGCAAAGCGGTGCTTGTTACAATTCTTGCAAGGCAGACTAAGCATAAGGTGCGTAACCTTGCTGTTCTTCAATTCGTGGACATAGGAAGCTCTACGGAACGATCCGCTCAAAGCATTTTTTTGCTATATAAATTGTCACGTGCTGCTATGTACGTGTTATTTACCTTCTCGCCGCCACCCACTACTGGTCCAACCAGAACTTAAATGCCTTCGCTTCAGTCAGTTGCACAGGTAAAGTGTTCAGTTAACCAAGCTTGATCTAACGGAAACTTAACCTTCTCTTCAGTCAGTCGCAAAGGTAGAGTGTTTATTTAACCAAGCCTGGCGACCCGTTTGATACTTAGGGGTGTGCGGTCAGGGGGTCGTTCATACGCTCAGTCAGAGCTTCCTCCATTTACCTTGCTTATTGGACCTAATGTGTCTCTGATATATCTCATTTAGCGGCTGGGGTGATATACTACGGTCAGAATTACCTGATTTATCCTTCACGCTTTATCCCAGGTTCCCGCATATGTGTGTCTCACGCCCTCACATCTTATCTTATTTCCTCATCCAAGGGGAAAATGCAATTCTCTGCTCCGTTCCACTGACGATTGGTAACGTTTAGATGTAGAAGACCCCCTCACCTATGGTATGGCACATGCAGAGCTCACGCTTGAAACTGTCGACCGTGTCAAGATCAAATGCTTCCTTATACTACAACGCAGAAACGTGAAAACAGATCATGCTTCTGTTACGAGGCCCTTAGATGCAGCCGATGAAGAGGTGAGAATCGACCTCTACTCCAATTTGGGTGGCGGTGGCAAACATGCTGATACCATCCCTCTTTCTGTGACTGTTAATTATTGAATCTCAAGTACCTCGCCACTCGCCCAACCGTAATCATGTTTCACGGAAACGTAGGAAACATTGGCGATCAACTCGGTCTCGCCGGGAGGTTTTATTTTGACATGCGCTGCAATGTTTTGATGTTGTCGTACCGCGGGTAAGTCCCGACGCCCATTTCCGCTGTCGGATCGTATTTTATGGTTCTTGTATTTTGCATTATTGCGGTGTCACGCCCACGTGTTCCTTTCAAATCTTATCGCGCTTGCTTGGGACACGTGTCTGGTGGCGGATCCGGTTTGCTCTTGCCTTTCTTCAGGTATGGTCACAGCAAGGGTACACCATCCGAGAAAGGTGCGTCTTCGTGATGTCTAGTGCCGCATATATCCTCACAGTACGACTAGGGCTTCGCATAGATGCGCAAGTATGATCAAATACCTATTACTTGCTGCAGCTTCTCACATTCATAACATTAACAGACTGCACTTGATTATCTCGCCTCCCACCGTTTGCTAGGTAAGTCTGACAGGAATCCATCAGGGTCCAAGATCATCCTTTATGGCCAATCCCTTGGTGGCGCTGTAGCGCTTGACCTTGCCGTACGCAATGCTAGCAGCATCACCGGTCTCATCCTTGAGAACACATTTTTATCCATCGTAAGGTCATCGCCGCCAAGTGATCATGTGGTCTTTTTCTGAAGTTTAATACATTCTATTATGATCATCTCCCCTAGCCACGCCTGATACCGTCTGTTGCCCCTTTCCTTTCCCCGTTGTCCTTCCTGTGCCATCAAAAGTGGGACAATGCAACAGCAATGACTAAATTACCGGGAGATATTGGACTGCTGATGCTCAGGTGTGTTCTTCGTCCCAGCTGTTCCTCACAAATTTCAACTGGGAAACATCTGTTTCGCTCCCGGTGGTCCCGCTGACGTCATACGATACGTTATGGACGGCAGCGGGCTAAGGGACGAGGTCGTTCCCGCTTCACACATGTCAGAGCTCTGGGAGATTTCGCAGAGGACGGAGCGGAATGAGACAACGTTTCAGAGTTTTCCCTATGGCACGCATGGTGCGTATTTACGCCCTTCCACTGTCCTGTTCTTCCACCGTCCTGTCAGGATTGACATCCCTGTCCCATAGGCAGCACCTTTCTGCAAGAAGGCTATTGGGGGGCTGTAATAGAATTTGTTAAGAGAGTGGATGGTTAACGATCCTGCTTACTGTATCAGGCTTATTTCCACTAGTTTGCGAGAGAGTGCCCGTCTTCTAGGTATTGGTTTGCGCCATAATATGTCCCATTTTTTTAGATATTCTCTGTGCGAGGTCAGATATCTTTGTTCATAATTCCTGTTGGACGAAAGCAGAATCAGCGACCAGCACCAAAAGCTGTAATATTTGCGATCTTGCTTCAGGCAAATATGTCAATACTGTTATTATTTATTATCTACCCAGAGCCGCCTCAGTATTGAATAAAATAGAAAATAACCACAAAAACACTACTGATTTCAATTCAAGGCTTTTAGCCTTAGAGTATCTTTTGTTTACATTTCTAGAATCAATTGGTGAAGCAACCCCAAGCCCACGCGAGCACGAATAAACACATATACGCATTCAGATATGAACAGGCTCACATAATTACATCATTTTCATTCAACAACCTGCTTCTTCATCAGTTCCCATGCATCAATCCATCAATGTTTAGTGAAACACATCATTGGTCAGGGGTAATCATAACCTTTTCAAGAAAGAACCACCCTGACTATCCCCATCTTTTTCATTATACTCATTGATTGAGTTGTTTCTATTCTTTGGAAGCTTGCGATGACATTCCATATTATTAGACTCGATAATATGGATGTTTCAGACCCTCAGGATCATCCTCCAAAGAATCTAGGGATGATTATCTTTACCTGAAGAGCCATGCGATTTGGAAACACATTTCAAGAGTTATTGTTGGTTCATTAATCTTTTTCTTCATTCACAATTTTCCTACCATCCTTGTTCCTTGTTTCCTATGGCCTTTAATTAGTATACATGTACCCTAGCTACTTTCTGACCCTCACGGATTCTTTCCCATTCACTCTTCTTTCCGAATGGTTCAATATATAGCCAGCACATTCGCATGTATATTCCCTAGTTCAATTATAGTTCAATTATTGTATGTCAACTTGATTTCTCTGCTCGTATTTGCCAACTCATCTTCAACTCACCTTGAACAACAACTTCATATTTGAGTAAGCACTCCAATTTTACTTTTATTAGTTTAACCTACTTCAAAGAATGTGAGATCACTGGCTGTGATCAACATGGACTGCAAAGTTCATTCGATCTATGAGATAGAATCCTTTCGGAACCTTTATCTCTTCGGAACTATGCATTTTGTTCGCAAACATTCCGAAAGCCATTTGCTTTTACTGTAGGATTTCTATTCACTTTCAAAAACCATTCTATTATCATTAGGAATATTTCTGAACAGATTTATTAACATAATATTCATCCACAACCTTTATCACTGTTATTTGGATTCTGACAGCCTGCAGCTTTGAAATGGAGTTTCAGAAGTTTTCAGTTTATTTTTCTTGTTCTTTCTGCTGAAGATAAATTGTAGTACACATGATTTGTAGTTCTGATAGCACACAGATCGGTTTCAAGTGCTTTAGATACTAATTAGTTCCAACTTTGTGCATTTCACCCCTCATGTAGATTCCAACCCCAGAACTGTGTCAGAATTCAAATATCAGTGACAAAAGATGTGGATGCATGTTGTGTTAGTGAATCTGTTTGGAAATGTTCCTAATGATAATAGAATGGTTTTCGAAAGTGAATAGAAATCCTACAGTAAAAGCGAATGGCTTTCGGAGTGTTTGCGAACAAAATGCATAGTTCCGAAGAGATAGAGGTTCCAAAAGGATTCTATCTCGTAGATCGAATGAACTTTGCAGTCCATGTTGATCACAGCCAATGATCTTACATTCTTTGAAGTGGGTTAAACTAATAAAAGTAGAGTTGGAGTGTTTACTCAAATATGAGGTTGTTGTTCAAGGTGAATTTAGGACGAGTTGGCAAGTATGAGTAGAAAAATCAAGTTGACATACAATAATTGAACTAGGGAATATACATGCAAATGTGCTAGCTATATACTGAGCCATTCGGAAGGGAGAGCAAATGGGAAAGAGTCCGTGAGGGTCGGGAAGTACCTAAGGTACATGTATACTAATTAAAGACCATAGGAAACAAAGAACAAGGATGGTAGGAAAATTGTGAATGAAGAAAAAGATTAACGGACCCACAATAACTCTTGACACATGTTTCCGAATTGCATGGCTCTTCGGGTAGAACTAACCATCCCTAAATCCTTCGGAGGGTGATCCTGAGGGTCTAGAACATTCATATCATAGAATATGATGATATGGAATGTCATCGCAAGCTTCCACACAATAGAAATAACTCAATCAATGAGTTCATTGGAAAAGATGGGGATAGTGATGGGGATAGTCAGGGTGGTTCTTTCTAAAAAAAGACCATGATTGGATCTGATCAGTGATTGTTTCACTAAACATCAACTGGAGTGCTTGATGAACTAGATGGGGTGACCGGATTGAATATATGCGAAGGATGGAGGAAGGATTGTTTTGGAGTTTCAAAGGAGGCTTTCGGAAGCATTCGGAGATTGTGGTTCGGAGGAGAAACAATGTAATGGCCTAGATTGTGATCGTGAAAAACTGCTCCATCACCCTAATATTTTTCACTCATCCACAGAAGACTCACTCTAGCTAGCTTTTCCCTTAAATACACTTGTATTTCTTGGTATAATCCAAGGCAGTAAAACTCCACAAAGTCTTCCATATTCTTGATCTCTTGCTCTATATCTCTGCAACCATCCTATTGTTAGCAAATCGTCACTGGCTGTTTGTTTTCATTTCAAGGAATCTATAGGACTCAAAAGCTATCTCATTTCTGTTAAGTTTGAGCTTTATCTCTGTTCACTAAGGTTGTGTTACAGTACATGAACTTTAAGTGCTGACAATTTGCATCCGCATCAGCGCATCCCCTGCATCTCAATAGACTTCCACTCAGATTATCAAACAAGTGCTTAAAACTCACCTTCAAGAAACATCAATAAAACTCCAAAAAAAATTCAAATAAAGACAAAATAAATATAAAAATATTTCCATTCACTTTTCTTATTAAATACAAATGTGGTTCATCATTTGGGATGGAAAGAAAGGATGGAATTACACAGGATGAAGAAATGCCATACCTCTCATCAGAAGATGTTGTCAAGTTCTAGCTTTGTAGCCAAGTTGTCTGTAGACGATGAACCAAGCACAAGGTTGGAGTTACAAGTAGTATTATTCTTACTAGTATGTATTGCTTCCATTTCATGTATTCGAATGATGCATTTCGCTAGTGTCAGAGAAAGAAAGGCAAAACAAAAACAATTCTCAAATATTTTCCGTCCAAGTCTGAATGCTTTTTCTGTGAAAGAACTCCTAACTCCTGCTCATTGTTAATAAGAAAATAAATAGAAATATTTTTTGTGTTTATTTTGTATTTATTTGATATTTTGTTTGAATTTTTGTTTGAGTAGCTTGAGTGCGCACAATAAGTGCTGGGTTTGGAATCTAAGCAAGAAGTGTATTGAGATGTGGGGGATGCACTGATGTGGATGCAAAGTGTCAGCGCTTAAAAATCATGGACTAAGGTAGAAGTCACCAGGAACGGACACCTCTTACATAATATGGGTGCTTATGTCACGAGTGAAAGATATCTTCACAAAAAAATGAAAATTGTTAGAATTTTCCCAGAAATTAGTTTTGGAAAATTTTTTTTTTTAATATGCTACAACAAAAATATAATTCTGCATTATAGTAAAAAACTAGCTTTCTTAGGACTGAGCTTCCATGTCTCCACTGCTACCACCCCCATCCTCCACAGTCTGTTATTATTTTCTATCTACCACGTGAAGATTACATTATGTAATCTACTGATCGATCAGTAGTGCCGTGCAGAACAAAATACAAAAACAATATAAAAACATTACTGATGAGAATTCAAGGCCTTGGGCCTCAGAATATATTTTGTTTATACTTTCAGAATCACTCGGCGATACATCCCCAAGGCCACACAAGTGCAAACATGCGCATACATGCAGTTTGGACACAAACGGGCTTCAATAGCCACCGATCGAGCCTGTTAAGAACTAGATCTTAGCGGGGGCAAAGTGAGGGTTGGGACTCAATATAGAGTCGACCGAGGTTCGGAGTCGGGGGGCCGAGGGGGGCCGAGGCTCGGCGAACGAATCGAGTGGGACTTGGCTTCAGCTTGTGTGCTGCGCCAGCTCAGAGTCCTGTCCCGTATTTCGGACGAGGCCCGAGGTCACCTGAAGTTCGGGCGTGACCCTAACGAGGGGGACGAAGGAGTGTAGAGATTAAGCAAGGTGTATTGGGGTATCTTAGTTGATATCAGAACTGACTATCATGTACATGAACGAGTAGCTTATATACGGAGGGGTTCGGGGATCGGAGACCGGATGACCGAGGTCAGGGTCGTAAGCTATGCAAAGGAGATCAAACAAGTGGGGCGGATATGAAACGTGTCTGAGGTAAACGGGGACTCGGGCCCGAAGGGCCGGGGGCTTCAGTTCGGCGGTGGGGTCTTGACAGAGCCCCACATGGCTCTGAAACACTTCCAAACATTTACATGACAATTCAACTTCTATTTCCAACCACCCCTATCGTCACCAATCCCTGAACGAAGACGATTGCTTCAATTTCATTTAAACAAGCGCCCGGAGCTTCGAAATGGAGTTTCACAATTTTTCCTTCATCTTTTTTCTTGTTCTTTTGATTGAGTATGATAGTTAATTACATGATCTATAATTCCCACAGCATCCAGATTGGTTTCAGATGCTTCAAACAACTGCTAGTACATTTTTGTACATTCCTCCCCTCATGTAGACTGCAACCCCAGAATCGCTCCATTGCCCCATTATTTTTCTTGGAAACACAAAGGACAATTATTAACTAGCTCTCCCTATAAGTACACTTGTAATTCTTGTCAGAATCTAAGGCAGTATAACCTCCACATCTCTGACATATTCTCTATCTCTTTGCTTGATATCTCTACAACCCTTGCTTTGTTAATGAATTGTCACCGGCCATTCGTCATCATTTCAAGTGATATATTGGACCTAACGGTTACCTCAAAATTGATAAGTTTGCACTATCTACCTATCTACAAGTCCGCGTTACTGTACGTGAACTTTAAGCGCTGACACTTTGCTCCCACATCAGCGCATCCCCCACGCTAGAACACATATCTTGCTTAGATTATCTCATAGGCGCTTAAAGCTTGCCTCAAGTAAACTTGAAGAAAACTCAACAACAAATCAAATAAAATCCAAATAAAATAAATAAAAATTTCTATTCCATTTCTTATTACAGTCTACCCATCCTGTCCATACCAAACACCGTTTACGTCATTGTTAGCCGAGGTGCGTAGGTCACGTGACCTCGGCTAAAGACCACGTGACCTGAAAAATTTTCTTCATTGAAAATGAAAGTGCTATGATTCACGCAGGAATTACAAAAAAAAAAAAAAAATTTCTTTAGGTATTTTGACCTTAAAAAATTGCTTCTAGTCCCTCAGTTTTTTTTTTTTTCTAAAGTCTCTGCAACACGTCTTAGCAAGTAATATACTAAACATATTCTAGGAGCTAAATTTGTATTTTATCCCTCTCCTAATATCTAGTGGTAATTTTGAAGAAAATGAGCTTCACACTTATGTAAGGGGTGCCTGTTCCTAGTGACCTCTACCTTATAACACAAGCTTTGTAGATAGAGATAAGGCTTCAACTTGACAGAATTGAAGCAACTTTTGGATCAAATAGATGCTTTGAATTGAAAGCAAATGGCCAGTGACAATTTGCTAGCAGTAAAGCAATTGCAGAGATATAAAGCAAGAGATTCAGAATATAGAAGACTTTGTGGAGATTTACTGCCTTGTAGTGAGAACTACAAGCATATTTATACAAAACAGTAGCTAGAGTGAGTCTCTTGTGGGTGAATGAGAAATATGAGGGCAGTGGAGTGGTTCTGGGGTTGGAATCTACATGAGGGGAGAAATGCACAAATATGGAACTAATTACTGTCTAAAGCACCTGAAACCAATCTGTGTGCTTTCAGAACTACAAATCATGCATACTACAATTTGTTTTGAGTTAAAAGAACAAGGGAAAGAAAGAGAAAATTTCTGAAACTCCATTTGAAGTTTCGGGCACTTGTTCTAAATGAAATAGAAGCATTCAGGTTTTGGTTGTGGATCAGTGACAATAGGGGTGCATGGAAATGGTTTATCAATTGCTAGATTGATTTTTGGTAGCATTTTGGAGTCGCGTGGTTGCTGATTGGTGGCCATATTAGCCCATTCATTCATTCGCACTCAATTGTGCTTGGGGTTGCTTGGCCAGTTAAATCTAAAAATATAAACAAAAGTATTCTAAGGCTAAGAGCCTTGAATTGAGCTGGGTGTTGTTTTTGTGGTTATTTTTCTTTTTTTATTCTTTGCTAGGTGGCTCTGCTGATCCATCAGAGTGATTACATAATCTGATGCTCGCAAGATACATAATAATAACATCTTTAGATATAAATTCTTGTAAATAGTTAACATAAAAAACAAGAGAAGTTTGATCCCCCCTCTCATTAGGACTTCTGTCTGCATCTGCAGCAGAAAGCCTTCTTACACTGGGGCTGATGATGTGATTTCCAGGGAGGGTCACTTAGCATATATTGGGGTTCCGGAGGTTCCAGTAGACTTCCAGACAGATCAGAGAGACTTGGCTTCAACTTATGTGTTGCGCCGACTCAGTGTTCTGTCCCCATATTTTAAATGTCCAAGTAACCAGAAGACCCAGATGAGCCAGAGCTTGTTGTGGGTGGTGTTATTATCTATCTTGTGAACATCAGATTACATAATCACTCTGATGGATCAACAGAGCCACTTAAGAGAAAATAGAAAAACAAAAACAATTGCATAGGATTCGAGACCTCAATTCAAGGCTGGAAGCCTTATAAACACTCTGGGTATTTTTTAGATTCAACTGGCCAAGCAACCCCAAATGCAATCAAGTGAAATGTACACATGTATTTGGACATGAACGGGCTGAAATAGCCACCGATCGGTGACCATGCGACTCTGAAATGTTATTAAAGATAAATATGGTAACTGGAAAACAATTTTCTATTTGCCCCTATCAATGTCGATCCACGACCGAAGCCTGAGTGCTTCTATTTCATTTAGAACAAGCGCCCAAACCTTTGGATGGACTTTCAGAAGTTTCCTAATTGCTCTTCTTGTTCTTTCAACTAAAAAATGCTTGTAGCTTGCATGATTTGTAGTTCTCAAAGCTCACAGATCAGTTTCAGATATTTTAGACTATAATTACTTCCATATTTGTGCAATCCTCTCCTCATGTAGATTCCAACCCCAGAACCACTCCACTACCCCATATTTCTCATTCACCCACAAGAGACTTTTCCTAGCTACATTTTTGCTTAAATACCTTGTAGTTCTCATTAAATGTTAAGGCAGTATCTCTACAAAGTTCTCTATATTCTGAATCTCTTGCTCTATATCTCTACAATTGCACTACTGCTAGCAAATCGTCACCAGCCATTTAATTCAACTCAACAGTTACTTTAATTTTGTTAAGTTGAAGCTTTATCTCTATCTACAAAGCTCACATTACAGTATGTGATCTTCAAGCACTGACAGTTTGCATCCACATCAGCACATCCCCCACATCTCAATACACAACCGCTTAGATTACAAAATCAGTGCCTATTCACCACATTCAAGAAACTTGAACAAAAGCTCAATTAAAACATCAAATAAAATACAATATATATATATATATTTCCATTCCATTTCTTATTAGGTGGTAGCATAGAGAGCAAGAGTGAGTGAGAGTGAGAGAATGGGGTGTATTAAGTCAATATCGGAACTGAGGAACAAGAGAGTTTTGGGTTTATGTACTTAGGGTTTCAGGGATTGGGTTCAGGGATAAGTAATATAAGTGAAACATATTTCATGGCTATCAAGAAAAGATTTTCCATAACATGGAGACAGGGGTAATAATAGAACAATACGAGGCAACAAGAATAGTACTGATGGAGAGCTTCTAGAGGACTGCCGGGGTTCTGGAGGGTTCCGGAGGGTGGCTGGAGGGTGACTGTGACACAAAGCCACAGAGAGCCACCTGCAATCACCCACACTTAACAACAAGCACATATCCACTCACAAATGTTTACACACAAACAATCACACCTTCCACACACACAACTATCAACAGAGATGGAGATCAAAATAGAAATAAGTGAGAGTTTTCAAAGCATATAGACAGGAACTGAATGATTGATGGGCATTAATGCCTGCATCTGCATCCAGCCTACCTATTAGAACCCATCCTGAGCTTGACCCCTGAGTCTGACCCCTGAGCCTCAGACCTTTGGGCACAAAGCCCTGTTGACAAGCCACATCTATTTTCATTCCAACTCTGCCAGCACCATTTTCTTCAACCTTAGCCATCATCTCACATTGCCTCTATGCTGACACCACCATCTTCTATCATCACTCATTATCTAATCAACTCAATCAATCATTATGTCATCATCTATGATTTCTTCATCAACTCATAACCAATATTCTATCAAATTGCAACCCATTGAAGGACAAGCTGAATGCCATTTTCCAATTATGCCAACATACCCTAATCCTGCTCATCTCCATCACAAGCTCTCTAATCCCAATCATCATGACACTTATGCCATTGGAGAGCCAGTATATGTCAACTCCTCTTCAGAACCATCCATATTTCTTTGAGATAAAAAGGTACACTATCATGCAGGGCAAGAGGAATATGTGGCAGAATTCAAGGGACCATACCCAGAATATCCTCCCCTGTCAATTCAACTTACTCTTCATCATAGAATCCAGAAGGATTGTATTTTCCACCCCACTCATCAACCATTCATGGCAAGGTTCATGAACAGCCTTTGGAGCCTGTGTTGTCTCTGATTCATCAATCCCTCCTGGATGACACAGTGACTCATCCTATATCCGATTCACTTAGGAGGCATTGGACAAGTTGAGGAATATAATTGGTGGATATTTCTTTTGTTCTTTTATCTGACACATTATCTTTTCTACCTGACCTTTCTTTTATTCCATGTTTGGTAACTTTTTCTCATCATGACTAACTGTCTGTCACAATCATGATTTTATCCCCTACACTCCCACATATCTCTGTCCGAAGAACACCTTCCAAATGTCAGTTCTGAATGCCGAAGCAACATCTCCTCGATCCCATCACTGTCTACAACAATCCTATTTACATCAAATTTCCCAAATTGCTTCATTAATATCTAGTGAAACAATCATTGGTCAGGTCCAATCATATTCTTTTTTTAGAAAGAACCACCCTGACTATCCCCATCACTATCCCTATCTTTCAAATGAAACTTGTTAATTGAGTCATTCCTATTCTATCAAAGCTTGCAATGACATGCCATATCATCATGCTCCATGATAGGAATGATCTAAACTCTCATAATGGTCCTCGGAAAGATTTGCACACAGCTATCCCTACCCGAAGATCCATGTGATTCGGAAACATGTTTCAGGAGTTATTGTTGGTCCGTTTATCTTTTTCTTCATTCACAATTTTCCTACCACCCTTGTTCTTTGTTTCCTATGGCCATTAATTAGCAACCATGTACCTTAGCTACTTTCCAACCCTCACAGACTCATTCCCATTTGCTCTTCCTTCCAAACTGTTCAATATATAGGCAGAGCACTTGCATGTATATTCCCTAGTTCAATCATTGTACATCTACTTGATTGTTCTACTTCAACTTGCCAAATCATTGTGAACTACCTTGAACAACAAATTCACGTTTGAGTGAGTACTCTAACTTTACTTATATTAGTTTGAACACACTTCGAAAGAATGTGAGACCCTTGGCTGTGATCAACATGGGCTGTAAAGTTCATTCAATCCACGAGATAGAATCCCTTCAGAATATCTATCTCTTTGGAACTATGCACTTATTTGCAAACATTCCAAAAGCCATTTGCTTTTACTGTAGGACTTTCATTCACTCTCGAATATCATCCAATTACTATTAGAAACATTTCCGAACAACACTACTAACACTACATTCATCTATAACTTTTATCTTTGATAATTGAATTCTGACACTGTCATTTCATTCTTGTACTAATATTCATGCTCCACACTTCTTTCCCTATCCTGACACATTCTTGCTTATCTGCTTTGTCAGATACTCCTTTCTTGATTACTTTCTTGTACTTTTTGTTCTTGTGCTTTGTCATATTCTTACCAATCACCTCTATCACATCATTTTGCATTGTACTTGCATCGTTGCTGTAGACATGGATATAAAGGCCTCTACCTCTCTCTGTAAAAGAACAAGTTACCAAGTTTTACTCTCAAGTCTAAGTCATGCTCAAGTCAAGTTAAAGTCAAGTCAAGTCACAAGTTCAAGAATAGTCTAGAACATTCTAGACTATGTCACATGTCACAGTCACAAGACTCGTCACATTTATTGATGTCATCTACCATCAGTGCAAGGAAGTTTAGGTATTGCAACAGGATACTAATATTGTAATAGCCACCAGACAACTATTATCAATCATGGTATTCCAATTTTGCTTCTTCTTTAACTAGGTGAAGAAGAAGTCAAAGAACCCATCAACATCATCTATATAAAGAAGAGTATTGGATTAGGATACTGATACAGTTACAGTCACCTGACAACCATTACTGCTGTGATATCTGCATAACCAATCCAATTCTTTGGAAAGAGACAGATGACTAACCAACTCACAGATTCATGATATAAACAACTTGTGGAAGTAGGCCAATGCTTCGCATGGCAGGTCCGATTCCCCCTCCCCCCCTCCCAGAAATTTCTCTTGTTTTTTTTCTTTGCACAGCTTAGACATTTTTGCTACCAAGCCAAGTTTTTGGTTTTGGATGCCTTCAGGGTCACTAATAGCAGTGAATGACCGCCACCTTTCCAACCTCATGAACATCGGCGATGCCACCATCGAGGATGGGTTGACCATCATCGTCCTTGGGACAGCATAGCCATACGCTGCCCCAATTCACAAAACCGATCTACGTTGGATGACGCGGTAAACGACGCAAAAAACAGACCTCTTCGACGAACGGTAGCGTTCACTGAGTGCCTGGTCCAAAATAGAAAAAAATGTCACTGGCCTCGTTGGGGAAGGATGGTATCAAGTCACGTGATTGTGCACGTCAGTACATGCGTACACATACATTACGACCGAACTGCTAGCGCTACCAAGCGCCGTTGAGACATTTTTTAACGGATAATTCTCTCCTTGTGATGCATGTTCCCACTGTCACCCGACAAGCCCATGCCCTATGTTTCCTCAACAGTTGTTGCAAACAGCACTGGCTCCTGAGACACTAAGCCGATCTGACCACAGAGCCACTCAACATTGAGGTCCCGAAGATCGTTTCCATTGAGCCTCACGGTCCCAGAGAGGGGATATAGAACCGCTCAAAGAGAGACACAATAGTACTAGAACAGAGGCAATAAAAGAAAAACATCAGCACTCCATAAAAGCGACACCAACCAAGCCTAGTCTAGCAATACCAAACCCTCACCTTTTCCCAGACCCACTAGCCCCCACTAGCGCTACTGTCTTTCCCACCTCAAACACAATACTCAAGTCCCCTGATG
>QMFG01017192.1:0-26418 GCA_003314545.1 Ramaria sp. MG151
GGTCGTTGAGGAAGGCATCGCAAGAACTTCTGCCCCCTCGAACGGCTGTGCGCCGCAGCGCAGCATCGGCGCAAGGTCGGAGTGCTACAACATGTTGTAACAAAACAAAGAACACTGAAATTCATACAATACAGTGCCTGAAGCTGGACTGAGGGGGCGCAGCGGACTTTGAAGCCCCGCTCATCACTACGGCTTCTGGCGGGATTCCATATTGTGCTTGTGTGGTTGGCTGCCTCCTTTAGCCAAGTTTGTAAGTGTCCGGAAACCTCAGTATCTTTGTAGTATTTGCCTAGTGCCTCGTGACCCTCAGCGCCCACGCCAGCCCTGCTAGACCCATCCCCTCCATATATACTCTCTGGTCTTGTGACGATCGAAGGTGCCGAGTGCTGTTGCTATTGGCTCCCTGTCTTAGTAAGCCATCCCTTAATGCATTGCCTCAGCGCTCTTGAGTGAAGTGCTTGCCTTTCCTTGCGTCCTGAAGGGACTGCGTTCTAGACTCGAAGACCCGCGGTGACACAACAATGCCTTTCGGACATCAGGCTCAACTGGATGCTGCCTATTGGCACGAGCGTCTCTAAAATAAACGACACACGTCAAAGTTTACGCCGAAATCTAAATGAAAACGTATGGTGAGTTCCGCACCTTCCCGCTCTGCAGTAGGAAGCAATGTCAACGATACCTCAGCTCTGGGACATTGAGCTATTGTGAGGATCACGCTTAGAGCATATATAGTCCACATCTTCCTCCACGTCCGAGGCGTCCCGCACACTCCAATTGAGTGTTAGGGTATGCTACTAAGATAGCTTTCTCCGGCACTCGGGAGATCCTGACAGCGAGCATTACGTTGGCGAACATTAAAAAATGCGAATCGGACCAGAAGCTTTGAAGACCCTGTGGCAATGTCAAATACAGGCATCATTTATATCGCATTTATGTTCTTGATGTACCTCAAGTATGATTCTCCAGCATAGTTTTCTGATGCGCCACTTGGACAAGTCGAGTGAAAGGGGGGGGTGATCAGCGGACCACTCCTGAAGTGGAGAGCCTTTTATTTTTCAAAGAAAAAATAAATTTGTCTTTTGGGCACCGTAGCCCTAGATTGGAAGAATCACACAGGAGTATCGTCTGCATTTTTTCCCCTTTCGTTATCTGCTTGGGTCTATGGTTTAAGCAAGTTAAGGTGTTTTCGCAGTCAGCTTGGCTGAGAATGCACAGAATACTCGAGCTAGCTACAAAACCACCGTTCCCACCCCAAACTATGTTGATTATAATATTGATTACCATAAAATGTATGACGAATGATCGAATCAGGCGTGCTTGTCCTCATTTCTAAATGGGCCAGATATACCTAGTGACTTCTCCAATCGTGTATAGCATCGGGTAGAGCAATCAACCTCACCAAAATTGTCTGACCTTTAAGCCGTTTTCTTTTTGATCGTTAGACAACCGATGTTCAAGGTGACCATGACCTTCCCGCACAACATTGTGAACCAGACAACAAAGTCCAGCAGCGTGTAGGTTAACGACAAGCGCAAATACCACAGCTCCGTGTTTGGACTAATAGACAAGTCGCTGGACCAATGGCAGGAGGAATAAAGTCGTCAACATAGCTGGATCAATTAAAATCAAGACTATACGTACATCCCAAAGAATGGAAGATTCACAAGAATCGCCCCACCAACCAATGGTCCGAATGCACCAAAGTTGAACCAAGGGAAAGGAGACTTAGTCAGGTGTGCAAGAATGACCCGTGGACCAAGCTTCGCAAACGTGAATGTGACTAAAAGCCCAAACTCTATGAGGCCTCCTGATTTATGGTCAGGACGGTCGATCAAGGTGCTCCATGGTGACAGGATCCAAGAAATGGCGATGAGATTGTACAGTACGAAAGGAGTGTTCTGAACAAGAGCTGTGCATAACGAGAATGACGATGTCTTGTTGCGAGCGGTGTAGACATTATACAGACTGGAATTCCGTAAGCGAAATCTGCATTATTAAAACCTGATTAAATGACAGACCATGCGGGGGAGTGAACGAAGACAACAAGGAAAACAACGCTGATTGGACGATGTGAGTTGACAAGGACGGTTGCATCTCCGCTTGAAAGCCACTCACAAGTATTGTAACAAGTCAAAAATTTGAAACTTTTCTAGCGCCCCGATAGTTGGCGCAAAAGCACTTAAAGGCAGTTTCCACACCGCGGGACCTTGACGGAGGTTTCATATATGAATCATGCATTATAAACTTACTGACCAAAGATTCCGGAAATGAGCTGGACACAACATGTTAGCAGAATACCCTCGGTAGGTCCATTAAAATAGCCAAGATAAAGCGTGCCCGTGTAATACTCTAAAAAATGACAAGTATCCCTGAGAATGGGAGTTAAGGAAAGGAGTACATGCACAGACCTTCCCAAGTGCTCTGCATGAGCGCAAGATTTAGAGTAAAGCTGAGTAATATGAACAAGAGACCTACAAGCCACATTGGCCACAGGCAAACTAGAATCATAAATACCCCTTGGGGAGAATGACCGAGGCCGAGACAAGCGGCCGTGATGAGTCCGCCCAAGGGAATGTTCAAGCTGTCAATAGTATGATCGAAAATATGACCTTGAAAAACGTCAAATATTGTGAATATCCGATACTCAAAGTACTATACCCAACGCTGAGGATGATCCAGTCCTGCGGGCTTGACGTCCATCTACATCTACATGAAGAGAATTCCGTTCGCTGTCGCTTTCAGCTTCTCGAGATGTGTCTGGACACGTACTGTCGAAGGTTTGATACAAGAATAATCCTACTGCAAAAGAGTAGTAGACCCAGCTTGGCGCTGGACCCACGAGATCGGGAACAAAATTTATCATCGTCGCGATGCTTAAATGTACATGGTAGTTAAGTTGATTTGTTAGACATTATCAGATTGATGAGACTGACTTGACAAGAATAAAACCAAGTCCAGTTAAAGTGATTAAATTCGGGGCCATGGTAATCGGAAAAAGAGTAACTGCAAAGTCCCAGTCTTTGTAGAAAGGTATACGTATTAGCCAGGAAAGTCCCAAATATTATGCCACATTCGTACAATGTCGCAAAACTAGTAAAAATTGTGATTCGTGGCGGTTCGTGTCCACATTACTTATTATGGACTTACTGTATTTCACGAGTGGAGACTTATCCACCGCTATTCGTATGTGACATGTTGCTCAGTTGAATCCAATAGGAGACTAGATCATGCCCCACCAGAATACCGATATAACTTAAGATTCTGCAGGGCCAATGGCTGGAAAAGTGGTTCATACGGACGAAACATATCATAAGCGGCGCTGTAGTCGTCAAGAAATGAAGAGCTCGTTATCTGAAAGGTCAACAAACTTAAGAGGTAAACGTCAGAGTCCACGTGACTTCACGTCACGCGTCGCCCGCCAACCATTGGAGTATATTTTGAATTCGCGTTTGAATTCCGAACGTATCGCTGTTCGTTAAATACACTACAATGCACATATTCGACAACTTCATTTCTTTGGACGGTTTAATACAAGGTGATTTCAACTATCCTGTCACTTACTCTTAATACTCGATGGACTGACAGACCACGGCTTTGAAGTGCTATATCACTCGACTTCGTGTTTTGTTCTTCTTTCGAATGTAGAAGCTGCAGCTTGGGTGGTTGAGTTAGGCTTGGTAGGGGGCGAAAACCGCTGGTGGCGTGGGTCGTGGTCTGACAAGGATGTGCTTAAGCTGGTGGTGTGTATGAGAAGTTTCAAAATGTATCGCCATTTTTTATGTTTATACCAGTATCAACATAGGGCTCTAAGGCATCTGAGGATGCACTTGAGAAATTTTCGGACAAGTTGGCTAACATCATTATTACGGGGGAGATCTCTGTGGGCAACTGGAACCCCAGTCAGGGAACTGAAATCAAGGTGAAATTCAAATTAGAAATTAGGATGATTATCATGGCTACAGCAGTGCGCCGGAACTTTTATCAAACAGTTGCAACTCAATCCAACTGATAAAACACCTATTGCCATCGATTTGATTGAGCTTCCCGCTGATGATGGGTCTGCTAGAGCGATCACTATCCTTAAAGGGGTATTTGATTTTTACATTATTCGTGTATTATCCTGAAATGTACTTCTCAGATTGCTTTGCAAGTACAATCGCGCGGTTGTCGAATTAACGGTGGCACAGAAATTTTCACTCCTAGTGTGATGGCTACAAAGCCAAGTGATCGAGAGAGTCTACTCTCGGCGTGTATTTAGTTCTCACCTCTTTCTCAGGAAAGTTACAACAGCCTCCCTCGAAACAGGATGACAAAGAACTTCAGGGTGCACAGGTGCGGCGCTTTACTATATCTGTGCATGCAAGAATGTATCGATTTGTCACATCAGGATCGCATCAAAAAGTTAGAGAACGAAGTTAGTGAGGCCAGACGGGCTGTCGTTGAAAAGCTCGATGTTCCAAAAAGTAGTGCGCCGTCTTATACACCATTTGAACGAACTGATGATGCACCAAATCAGAGCATACTGCACCTAAGCCACCTCCCGGAGCTTCGAGGGCGAATCCTACACGCAGAAAGAGGAAAATAGAGCAAGCCGAATTTGAAAGTGATTGATGTTACCGCTAGCCTTCTTTTCCCCTCTGATACTGCCCCTGGGAGCTTCATGCCTGTAGCTAACGTATAACCCAACACTTTTACCGCAAAGTAGACATTGAACAAAGGCAGTGATCGATGGTCATCGCGTCACAAAGCTCATCTGAGTCGTAGCTTTGGACGTCCAGATGCCTGTGTCAGTATGTCCATCGTTAATATTTCTTTTCAGTGCGCGCAGATCTCCGGTGGCAAGCCTTCCCCAGTCACCACCATGATCTAGTGGTAACGAGTTGTTTATTTCTGTCACTGGTGACGAGCGCTGAAAACCCAACGTGATCACACGGCACGTTTGGTCTGTTTCTCAACTTTTCGCCTCCACCACCCAATTGGATCGATTCTAGTCAAGAGATCTTCCATGTGGGAGCGGTGTTCTGATCGAGGACTTGACCCTTCTGCATGAACTTGTCGCAACAATCCTGGCAGAGCGGTTGTGTCATGAGCCTGTTCTTTAACATGCATTGATTGAATGGTCTTGACCTATCGTCCAGGCGGTTAACTCCCATGCTGTGGTCAACAATGTTAAGATACCCACGAAAAAGAGCATCTGTGCTTGGAACAGCCCGTATAACTCAGAAAGCTCTTCAGCTCCAGCCGCTCCATGAATCGTACCCCTTCGAAGATTGGTAACTAGAACACCAAGTCGAAGGATTAGCTCAAGTAGCTCCCTCAAGGCATCACCTGCAGTTTTCTGAGAAGTTCTCAGAAGACACCCTTGTAGAATATGGTCAAGAAGTTCTGAATGAGTGTCCCGTAAGGTAAATATGCTCGTAAACTCGCGCTCGGAGTGATCTGGGAAGAAGTCGGCTGCCACGGTGCTTCGAAGTTCCGATATCTGTCGCAAGTAAGCGTCGAAATTTCCGCCTATCACAGAGTCGAAGACATATGTCATAAACGCCGTCACGAAACCTTGAATCTGAAACCGTAAGGAAAGTAACATTTCTTGGGCTTTAGGGTAATATGAAAAGACTGGGTTTGCTGATTTGAACGTGCACCGATAAATAATACGTGACACGGTCTCGGCTATGAGGTCTGGTCATCAAAATAGTTGACAAGTGTTATTTTGATACTTGCCTCGGAAAAGTCTAAGCAGGAATGTAAATATCCGCTGATATTTGGACAGAATAACGGGTGTGATGATAATATCCAGCCGATGAGGGGGTCTGTAGTCTAGGTAGAGGAAGTCCAAGGCTCTGTAAAATTTAGGTTTCATATCTTTGGACTAATATCTCGTCCGACTTACTCGATTGCTGAGGAAAGATTGAAAAATGATCAACTGCACCAGATATAGTGCAAAGACGACACCTACACATGGGATTCAGCCACTGCTCCAGTCCATCGCCAACAGGTAAATCACGCAAAGCGAAGCCTAACCGGAATTCTCCCTCTCTCCACACACTCTCGACATTGTCATCATCACAAGCGCCTTTCCTTTCTTCCAATGAGTCCACAATAACGGAGCGTAGGAAAAAGCTGAGGTCCGCGCCTCCAGGCGGCCATGTATCCCGTTCTGCTAGGCCATGACCCAATCCAATACCGTGCCCTGTACCTGCGGCTGCTGCCTCGTCTGCCATATCGCGAGAGTCTTGTATACCAAGCCTCGCACGTGTTTGCGCTCGGATACCACGTCCCATGGGCTTGAATTCATCCGCATCAGAGAAGAGCGCATCGACAAGGCGCCTCCTGAAAGAAGGTAAAGTGAAAAGCATGTAGGATCGCAGCAGCATCAGATGTGTCTCCAGCTGTAGCGACGTTAGATATAACTTGAGTAGTGCGCTTGAGAGAACGGCTGTACGTGTAAAGAGGGGCTGCAGAACGACCGCTGCAAGATGCTGAAGCTTTGGAGTTAGCGGGGGTAGACGATCGGGGAATGAGGCAAGGAAGGATAAAAGAGAAGGAGTGGAAGTAGTGTGTGAAGGGATTGTGGCCTTTTCTAGATGCGCACCAGGTTCGAGATCAAACAGTCGAAACTGCGCGAGTTCGAGCCGATAGTCTCTTGATGTACCAGACGTCATGCCAGCTAGAGTGTCAGTGTCCAATACATCATCTACTACGCCACCCCTACGGCCATGCTGTTCGCGATACTCCCAAAGCCATTCTACTTCTTCAGAGGACCAAACCCATCGGCACGTTTCTACAATGGAACCGGAACACAAATGATGGTCAGGTGCTGCGGCTTGCAATATACGGAGTGATTTGCGCGCTGCCGGCAGTGCCTCAGCCAGCTCTGTCGGAATGAAACTAGGCATTTCTTGGTGCTCTAAATCGTCACTCGCAGAAGACACGCTGGCGTTGTTGGATTCAATGTCCCCCGATGGGAGAATATTATCCTCGCGACGTCGCTCACGGCTCTTGACATGGGGACCTGCGCGTAGCCACGGCGGGCGCGATGGTTCTAAAAGCCCAAGCGACTCCCCGAGGGTAGCAAAGTAATCCTTGGAAGTGATTGTCAAAATGTACGCTATTAGCGAAGTGATCGTCTGCGGTGAACCACGCTCGATGTGTCGTTCAAGACACTCATAAACATGTGACAACAAGGCAGCTGGTGATTTAGGTAGCTGATCGTAGGGCGGAGAGTTATTCTATAGAACCTTTGATATTAGCAAAAAAACGCTGTCCGTCGGTGTACTTATGCGTTGAAATCACGAACCCGATGGCATAATGTGGCGAGCGCCGATAATATAGATTCAGTATCAGCATAACGCAGCCATAAACCCGTGATGTGTGTCGCCGGAAGTGACGGCTCGCGTGACAGGGAAGTCCGTATGTGAACGAGAATGGTGGACAATGCATACGACAATGCATGAGTGGTAGGGCTGCTGCGTCTATAAGTAAATGCAAGATACATTGTGTAAGACATCGTAAGCCAGGAATTGATTACTCACCGACACTGGAGCGTAGTTACCAGCAGTTCTAATCGACGTAGTAAAGTGCCAATGTTCAAGAACCGCTGGATAATACTAATCCAAAGTGAACGTGAACAAAATACGCCATGGTCCTCGAGTGACAATTGAATCATTTTGCTCACGAGTTACTCGCAGTATCATCCAAGCCTTCTATTATGACTACCAGCTTCGAGTCGCTCCTCTGCCCATAAGAAACGAATCGTTCGTCTTTCGAGTCCCATATATATAGCGAGGATGAATTGCCGACCAAGTTGACCAGTAAATGACTTAAAAGCTCAGCCGGTAGGATGTATCGAAGCTCTAAGGAAGGGTCATTCAAGCGGGGTTGAACACTGTCGTACAGAGATGATAGTTTATAGAAGCAGCATAGATAATGAAGAACGGTAAGATGCGTACAAGTGCCTCGCAGCGTCGAAGGTGTGGTTAGACTGCTCAGATAGGAACGGCGTCGAGGTAGGTTCCTTTGGAAAAGTAGGGCGTAGGGCGTCCCATGAGAGAATCTGGTTCTAGGAAACCAGAAAGATAAACGTGGTACCAACGATTATCAGAAGTCACTGCGGGTAAGGAGTGAGATATGCGAACTTTAGGTGCGTGCATCCCAGCGATGACCTCCTTTGCTGTCCATACATCCGCTGCTTCCTCTCCTACGACCTGCTCCTCAGCCTGCTGAAGCTCCTCCGCATCGCTGCTGCTTGTTGTCGAGATATCATCCACCTCTTCACGCCCCGCGAGCTGAGGCGGAGACGATGATGGAGACCAAGACTCTACGAGAGCTTCTATGATGGGATTTTGAGGACGATTCTCGAGCGCAGGCACAAAGAAGAGAGGTGGAAGTTCTGGGAGTTTCTCTGAGAGCTGCGAAGATGATGGGTCGAATAATGGAGGTAGAGACGGGATAGTGTATGACTCCATGTTTGCTGGCATACCCAAGGGACGAGAAAGTAGTCTTTTGACGCGTCCGACGTCTTCGACCCAAAAATCTAACCTGCGGCTACCACCGGAACTGGGATTAAAAATGCCAAAACAGTTCCAGTTTGTCAAGTTTACAACTTGCACAAAAGCATCCAGGTGTCTTGTAGGCGTCCAGGTATAATGATGGGCGTGGCACCTGAACACCTTTTTCTTCAAATAGAAATAAAAAATCATATCCTTTATTTATACATTAAGACACGACGGTCTCGTCTAAGATAATATGCCCCTGCTGCGAGGTACCGATCGGGAAATATGACCCAGTCTTACCATATACATCAGATAAATAAAGAGTGCGGAGGAGTGCGACCCACCGAAGAGACCACCATGGTTGCTGCAAATCATGGGCTCTGGGATGGAAGAAGGACCTTGATCTTAAAGAAAAACAGTGGGCGAAAACAACGATATATAGAGTTAAAGGTGAACGAATTCCCCCCAAGACATGTTGGCAGCCGTCGTTGTCATCGGCTAGGTTCTGGATCCCACAGGGAGACAAAGGGAAATAAAGGTTTTGCTTTCAGTTTTTGGAAACATTGAAGAATATTTTTTTTCCTGTTTCCTGTTCTCCCAACAAAAATAATAATAGAACATAACCTCTCCACCTAACACCTGCGCCCGAACAGCTTCGCTCAACTGTAGGCTTAATAGGTGGAGCGAGGACACCGAGGCAACGTTGAGATAAAAGTACTTGGTGATTGGATTGACAGCTTTAAAAGAGTCCGTTTATTCCTCGGGACGGAGGTCGTTGGGCAGGGCTATTGCTGGATCGAACAGCAAGAGGGACCACCTGTTGTCAAAGGTAGTATGGGTGCTGTGGTGAACCATTAACCTTGTTTTCTCAGTTGCCAGGGTGCCATTCTCTCCCTCCCTCCCTTCTCCATTCCACGTCGCTCCGCATACCTGTCATACCTCCGACAAGTGCTTCCAGTCAAGACTAATGTCGCCATTGCTCTGCAAGTCCTGCTCACTACGAAGGCATTTCGGGAGGTTGGCAGTCATTTGGTGGTATAAAACGATACTTAGAAGAAATATTAGTACAAGAAGAAGGATAAAATTTTGGGTCGAATTTTCCTACAGCGGCAGGTAAATGGTCTAGTAGATACTCAAACAACCTTGAAGTCACTAGAGGGTTCACCGAAATGATCGAATAAGAGCAACACAGTCCAATAGCAGCTTGGTTACACACTATCAACTGTTGCCTCCTCAGAGCCTGAAATTCATGCAAAAGCTGTCGCTCATGCTGCCGCGCCTGGATCTGTTCTACTGCGCCTCCATCTTGACTCGCTGCGCCTCCACTTCTTTGGCTGGGACCAACTCTCCGTCTCGTTGTACCAAACTTGAACAATGGTGTATTGTTGTTGTAATTATTTCATGGGAATATATGTAAAGTCTTAAAGATATGGCTGACGTCCTCAATGACCCTGCAACAGAATAAGCCATTCTAGCGCTGTGAATGACTTATGAAATACCAGCAGACAGACAAAAATTGGACACATACCTATTCTCCAAATTCCTTTCTCAATACCTCAGTTTCCGAGTCTTCTTAAAGCTGTTGTTTATACATGTTCCCGTCCTCTCGTTTGTGCTTCGTTGGCTCTGCTCCACCAGATCTCGTTCATGCTCACGGTAGGAAGTCTCTCTGGAACCAATAGACTGAGAAGCACCCATTGAACATCCCCTCGACGCATTCGATCTTAACGTCACGAATCACAGGAAGCGAGTATATGATCTTTCCCGTCTCGATAGACGCCCAACAAAGAATAATATAACGTTTTTCAAATGCAACACAACGTACACAAAACATCCTACCGACCACCCCTAGCAAACCACGCCTTTTGCTGCCCACACGTGTCATTTGTGCATCCTGGACACCGCAGGCCCATCTGTGTGCTCGTGCGCCCTTGCGTGCCGGAAGCCACGTCCTGCAGGTGCTGCGCAGCAATATCAGCGAGCGCACGGATGAACACGGGAGACTCGTTCAGCGAATCGGAGCGATGCACCTCGAGGCCAAGCTGTAAAAGTGAACGATAATAAAAATAAAAATAAACGCCAAGATTGGTCAGTTTAAAAAACAAGCGCTCGGTGAAGGGGGAAAGGTGTCTCACCTCATGTCCCTCCTTGCAGTACTCCATATCGAGCTCGTACAGCGTCTCGATATGATCGCTGGTGAATGCGATGGGAACGAGCACGACCTCCTTCTTCCCGAGACGTGCGAGGCCCTTCACCGCTTCGCGTGTCTGCATGCCCATCCACGCTGATGGTCCGACTTGGCTCTGCCACACGAGGCGGTACGCGTGCCTGTTTCCGAGGCGCTCCATGACCGCAGCAACGGTAGCAGAGACCTCGAGCACGTACGGGTCGCCGCGGTTCACGACGGACATGGGGAGGGAGTGCGCGGAGAAGAGGAGCGTTGCTGAGGAGCGGCGTTCTGGGGGGAATTTTGCGAGTGCTCTTTCGATATTTTGTGCGACAGCCTGAGGAAAAATATATATGTATATATCTCGGGATTTGTGAAGTGAAAAAGGTGGACAGAACGCACTTCAACAAAGCCAGGATGTGTACCCCACCGATCGATGACGCTCCACTCGACATCGCCCAGCTCGCCCTTGTTTCCTCTCCTGAACATCTCATTCAAACTGCTCCCCGTCGTACTACAGCTATACTGTGGGTACTGCGTAAACGCCACCGCCCTCTTTACGCCGTCTTTCCTCATCTCCGCGGCAGTCTCCTCCGTGAGCGGTTTTGCATACCGAAACGCGACGTAGCTTTTATGCGGCGCGGTGTGGGGGCTGAGCTCGTCGAGTAGCTCGCACATGCGGGAGCCTTGGTGACGGGTGTAGGCGAGGATGGGGGAGCCCCCGCCGATGGCGGTGTATTGTTCCTCAATCTGAGGTGTGCGTCGTTTTGCGATGAAGGGGGCGAGGAGGCTTTGAAAGGGGAGGGGAATGAGGTCGCGATCGGAGAAGAGGCGGTAGAGGAAGTCGTGGACTTCTGGGATCTAGATGGGGAGTGGGAGGTCGGTGTTTTTTTTTCAGTTGGCGCAATTGAGGGGATATTATTATTTATTTAATTTGTTCAGAATGAGGAGAAGGGGACGTGCCGTTGATGGACCGCCCATATTCATCAGAACGATGGCTGGATATTGCATTGGCATTTCAAGGGTTTCGTTAACACGCTTTTATGGTATAACAAGTGGTCCTGACCTGTAGGGCTGGGAAGCAGGAGGGTGGTACACGTTAGTGGCTTGCGCTGTTGTTGTGTTTCCAGAAAATAGGATTTTACCTTTTGTTTGAGCTCACAGTTGCCATACGTCGAGGAGAGCCAGCACTGGGACCAGCACTGACACGAGCAGCCGCGACTCGTGCTGCACGGGTCACAGAACGCGCCATCTGCGCCATTGCAGCCATGAGAGTTGTTGAGAGCAGAATAAAGGCTCTGAGAACTCAGATGAAGAGAACATTATACCTGCAGCCAATCAAATGGCGCCGCGATCGTCGGATGAGGTAATAGCTGGTAGGCTGAAATGACAAATATATGATATATATAATAACTCGTATCTGAATCGTTGCGGTATATGGACCCTATTGCGGACTCTCATACTAATGCTCGTAATTACATTACATGTTTTCACGTTTCTCAGGCCTTCTCGTTGAAGCTACCGTCGCTGGTTTTTCCCCTGGGTGTACCTGAAAGTCCAAATCAAAGTCACGCGAGTGGTTAGTGTGCGGTGTATCACTTGGGTGACTGCTACCTTGCCTTCTTCCATGTCCTCGATACCACCTGCACGGTAGTCGGCGAGGAAGAAATATGTAAAGGGTAGTGCGACGAAGGCGGCACCGACGATGTTCCCGAAGAATGCGGCAAATAGAGACCTATGGCCACGTGAGATTAGCAACAGCAGCCGAGGAGACAAGGGACATGCTTTTTAATATATTCGCCGGCCGTGATCTGTGCGGGGTCGTTTAGCTTTTCTTGGCAGGGACGGGACAGGACTTACGGGTGCGTGGAGCATGATTGCTAGTGGGATGGAGAACATGTTGGCTGGGGGGCGAGTGAGTGCCTCTGCCTTTATGGAGGAGAGGGATGCATACCGACGACTGGGGTGTTGGCGCGATTGTTAGGCACGTGAGGGAATAAGAGAGAGGGGCGTGCATACCGTGGTCATAAGAGCATGCAACGAAGATCTGCGGGGGGAGTCACACGGGAAAGACGATTAGGACACAAAGCGAGACACACCCAGATGGGAATCCATATGGAGTAGATCTGGGGGCAAAGTGAGAAGGATTCGTGTAGGATACTAGACTGACCTTGGAGATGACATCCTTTGCGCCAGCTGCTTGCTGGGGGGGGGGTTAGAATATGCGAGTAAGGGAGGGGGAGGAGTGCGTACCCAGACGGCGATGCAGACGAGCCAATTGCAGCCGATGCCGCGGAGGAAGATCTGGTGCCATGTGGGGACGACGGCTTTGGTGCTGCGAAAGGGGGTGAGGATCCGGGAGGAAGACAAAATGGGGTATGTACACTGCGGCTGCCTTGATGTACGTGGCGTAGGGAGCTGCGACCTCGGAGTCTGGCGGGGAGTAGGCGTGAGTACGGTGACTGGGGAGGGGGGATGAGCGTGGCACATTTGGCGAGGATTGCGGCAAAGAAGAGACTTCCGCAGAGGTTTCCGAAGAAAACTGTAGGATTGTTGAGTAGGAGACTAGCGCAGAAGGGGGAACTGACCAATAAACCAGTTGTACGGGAGACTCCACCAAGGAATAGCGCCCTTTATGACGCACATGGGCGCGATCATCATGTTGCTGGTCAGCAGTTCCTGGCCCTGCAAAACGATCCTGCGGCAAAATGAGTGAGTCTGGAAGATAAGGAGAGCTGCGCGCACATTACGAGACCGACGGGGAAGACAAAGCCGGCGAGGATTTTGACGAGCCCTGGGTTTGAGGCGGTGAGGGCTGGGGAGCCGCCTGCGAGGACGTCGGAAAGGAGGCCTCCAAAGGAGAGAAAGACACCAGCGATAAGCTGGAAGAGGGTGAGGGGGAGAAGGAGAAAGGAGACGGGGGACATACTGCCTTGCCAAAGAGGACATGTGGACGGGTGCGATGTTTGGCGACGCCTGCGTGGATGAAGTAGCGGGCGATGGCAGCGTTGTCCACACTCGACATTGTATGGGGCAGAGATGTGTAGCGTCTGAGAGAGCACAGACACTACACTATATATCTGATGTCGGCTGCACTCAAGCACCCGACTCGGTGCATTTCTCTTTTTAAAAAAAGACTCGTCACGCGCACTCACACCGTCTTCCGACTCGGGTTGTCCCGCGCACCTCCATCTTTGCAGACGCAGCGACTGGCTTCATACACGACATGTGACTCCATCCAGAATAACATCTTTCGGCCGACCGTCCCCTCATCATTCACCGTCGTGCTAGCTATCAGAAATGGACTGGGTTGACTGAATACAAGCTGTTCAGTTCTTCTTGTGCAGAGCCCCGTTTCCAGCATCAGACACTCCAGACGTTTCCTATCATGTTTACCCTCAGTCTTGGGCTTTGCTCGCCGTCTCAAACCTGTGCTCCTGTGCACGGCGACTCCAAGAAATTCTTCTGCCTCAATGAGTACACAGCTCGCGTTCCCGCGTCCAAGGATGATATCACCATTGCCACACGGCCAATCGGGCGTGCAGATATGGGCCGATACGCACAGCCAAATACTCCCCGCGGGTTTCACGAGCGAGCATCCCCGGCCCTGACTCCGCACATCGCAGTCCCCTCCGCGTCCCAAAGACGGTCCCCCTTCGCTCCCACTCGTGCATCTGACCCCCTGCCACATCCTCTGCTAGTACCGATCCCAAGCCCAAGCCCAGCCGCAGACGTCAACACACTCATAATTCCGATTGCAATGTCAGTCATCTGTGCCCGCGGCTACCAACCCGCTTTCCAGAGTTTCATTCTTCAGTTTTCCTGCATATTTTAACGGGTCAACTGGTAAGCTGACACCAGAGCCGCCGGCTTGGAGCATATGCCCGGTTTTCATCGTCTATTCAATCTGGATGTGTCCAGTCCTTCATGTCCCCACTAGAGAAGATTATTGTCGCCACTGGATGATCGATTGCTCTGAATGGGATGAACAGGATGCCTTGCGTCTAATGCCAGCCAAGGAAAGGGCCCCCTTCCTTGTTTCGGCACACCAAGTCGTCCCCCCTCTTATTTTTGTCCGCATTCGTAATATATACGTGGGATATGCGGCGGAGTATCTTGATCGTTAGTTGGTCACGTTAATGTATGCAGGGATCAAGCCTCCAGTTGTGCATTTTTGTAGTGTAAATGATAATATTTCTAAAGGTTGAGATAACCGTCTCGTTCGATAGAGCACTAGCTGGTTCCCGATTCAATCTGGAAGGAATTTCGCGGGGCATACACATCGAGATTCTGGCCTCCGACTCGGGTCGCTCTTTAATTAATTACCCTATACCCTGTAAACCACGATTTCAGGGCAGATAAAGCATCATATCAGGGTTCATCTAAAAATGAGAAAGGTCCACCGAGAAAAGTGGGCATGATGTTTAGGTCAAAGGAATCTCTAAGTAACTTGTCAGGGGGTATCCACTGATCAGTGTCTAAAAATCAATGTCCACGTGAGAGACGAGTGATTATGAGGAGGAAACTAAAGACCTTATATGTCCGTTGGAAGTTCTCCGATTTTCGTTTCTAATGCCTTCTCCAAGCCATCAATGTCAAACGCCGATTCTCCGTCGAAATGAGGGCACTTGATACTTCGCATGTCCTCCAGATCGGATTGTAAAACTGACGGGGATCGAAGAAGCGTTTTACCGGACGGATGACGGTCCATGGCAATGAAGACTGTGAACATAAATGCCTTCCACTGCCATTGGACTGACAACTCGTGCTCGGTAGGTCTCTGACCCGCCGCTTGTGGAAGATGAGATAGGCATCCTGGCACCGTGAACGACAGTAGAAATTCTAGCAACGCATCCCGACGTCGAGTCCGTAGGTTCAGCAGTTTCAGCAGATCCTGTGATTCGATCCTATGTAAGATGGGTTGTACGTCCTCGTGTTGTAAATCAACGTCCAGAGTGTGCTTGGCAGCGACAGCAGCGGCGTCGCTCCAGCCGACTCGACAAGCCAAAGCATAGAGTCTGACAGGATCGTCGAGTAGCGCTTGGGGTGTAATCATGCGATGGATGATCGAAGGTGGCCCAGGCATCTCCCACTTCTTGGCCGTGAGAAGAACCTTCTCGATATCATCAAAGTTGTTGAGGGCGGGTATTTCCATTCCGGAAATCAACCTGAGGATTGCATTGACGGTCCGTGCATCCTCTGGGAGCACTATCACATGTCTGAGATCATCTGGTAAGACATCTGAGACTTGAGGAAGCGTATGGGTGGTCCGAAAGACGCCTGAAGCAACCTTGAGAAGGAACGTGTGTGTGCAGAACTTGACATTGTCGGAGGACTTGAGTATGATATCCCCATCGTCAGAAGAAAAGTCGACATGAAAGTTGTCTTCCGTCACCAACATCTAGCGTGGGGGAGTTGAGATTTCAGCTCCAAAAATGCATACAAGCCGGCTAACGTACCTCATCCATCATGTCGGTGCTGAAGCTAGATATGCTACTGGCACCGGTCATTTCAGCTTGAAAAAAAAAGTGCACTGGTATAAGGGAGCTCAAGAGAGGTGTTTTGACAGTTCCATGGACATTACCATTGGTTCAACTGGGCGTGTCCTCCTGATGTCTTCGCGGCAGCGTCCACACCTCAAGCAGCAGTCGGAACAATGTAATCTGGTGCGGCAAGTTTAGTCCACTTGATGAGTAACTCCAAGAGATTGTGTAATTGCGGCCAGCACCCGTCCTGCCAGATTTCATAGCTCACGTCGCACCTGATCACCGCTCACATCCACCCAAACACCTGCTGCGGTCGCGGTCCCGAGTTGGACTCTTGATGGGTAAGAGAGCACGCCTATCTGGTCATTTCGAAAGAGAGACAAGTGACGTATCCCTTTGCAATCGTTAATTTCCTCGCGGTGAGCTGTAGGCAGGCTGCTAGTAGCATGCGTACTGGCAACGTGGAGGGGTCGTGGCCGAAAGCCTTGGTGCATAATAGGGTCGTCTGCCTGTGGCGAGCTTGTGGAAAGCAATGCCGATCGAAGAAGACAGACCTTTTCTCTAGCGTTGGTCACGAATCAAAAATTCCTTGCGAGATGCCGCTGACTAGGACAGCGTTGGCAGTGACAGCGGGTTTACACTAAATATATTATAGATTTGACAATGTCGAAATTATCCCGACTTGCATCTATATTTCCATGGCAGATGTCAAACTCAACGCGCAGCTTACCTACGCCCATGGCTCTACCTGCAACCAAGCTGCGCCTATTCTCCGATGTTAATATCTAAAATAACTTGAAGGCGTGGAAAGTGCCGAGGGTTGAGCGCTGAGCCAAGGAAACAGGTATGTGACGTCTCTGTGACGTTTCGCGGTTCTCTTTCTGCTCCTACCTTATCCTTGTATAATACCTGACGGCGTCCCACCCGCTGGACTTGGCCTTTCATTCCTTAAGATCGATATGGATCGTCAAGTTGACTCACCTGACATCTCGATGGATCAGAGCCTTACCCCACGTTCGTTTGCCAAATATACCTCCCTTCCTACATCCATTGTCCCGTCCTCGTCTCCGCTTCTTCTTCGAGACGTGGAGACCCCTCAAACGGGAAGTGTTGTTTCGAATGATGATGTGCTTGTGTCCAAATCTCCTAGGCCAGTCTCAGTCTCGTTCGCTGTCGACGCAGCACTTGTGGCTGGCTCCGTATCCGTCCTCATAGGCGTTGGGTGCATGCTGGGCTTCCTCTATTACAAGAGAAAAAGATATGGAAGAGGAAGGCCAGATTTTATCAGCGAATCCAGGAGAACGAGGGTACCTCGGAAAGCTAGCAACGATGACGTTGAAGCAAGCGCAAAGTCACTCATGCATATTTCTGATTCTGGCTCAGACGGTCGGACTTTTGAGGCTTTCTGTGGTCCGCAGATCAAGCCTCTTCACACTTCTGCCCAGCTGTTTACCAAGACGGATGCATCCTGCGCGACTCCATTGCTTATGTATGCCAATCAACATCCACAAGAATCTCCTGCTTTTTCACCGACATCAACATTATGTCCTCCGCTGGAATTGCCTCCGAGTAACTCTTTCCCCCTGTTCACTTCCAAACGACCGGAGTTGAAATGCCCTACTGTCGATGGGGGGGATTTGTACGAGCTTCGGGAAGACGACTTGGGGACTGTGGTGCTGAGCAGCCTCCAGATTAATGACACTCTCAAAACTATAGAGTCCTACGATGATCATTTCGCGACCTCGCGTTCAATTCTTTCAGCTTTAAGAGGCTCAGCCTTTGAGCACGAGTCTTTCCTTGAGCGCTCTTGCAATCTGACTATTTCCATGGGTAAGGACAGTTTTAACGAAGATGCCACTTCCAGTGAGACACCGTCGACATCGTCTCTCACCTTGTCCTTTGACTCTCTGTCCCTGGTAACTTCTGACTCTCCAACTCCCGGTGTCATGCAGTCCCTGCCCATTCCTGACTCTCCGACTCTCAGTCCAATACATTCCTCTTCATGTTCCGTCCTGTCACTCTTACAATATGGCTCAGATCTCGCCTTTCGTTCGGATCCTGCTGAGTACGCCAAGCTGTCGCCTAGACTGCTTGAGCTCAAGCTAGATTCTGAAGTGGACCTGCTCTCATGCTTGGGTCTCGATAGAGAGGGTGCAGGCGTTACGAGAATAACTGAATGTGAATCCATGGATCTGGATTCATCTGGGATACCTGAGCTAGTGGCCACGAATTCGCAGGATACTGTTACAGGCACTGATGAATCTTATGGTCATGGCTCTCTGTCGTCGATACCCTCATGTGGCTATGAATCACAACCTGAATATGACAATCTGAAGCCGCCTGGCCCGATGGGGGATCGTCATTCTGCAGAGTTGAGAATGCCTGTCTTCAATCGGGCAGTCACCGGAAGTTTCTTCCTGCACCCAATTACTACCTCCCCTCAAGCGGCCGCGGCATCTACTGCCATCGACAATCAGCCTCAGACACGTACATTGTCACCTTCTCCATCGTTTGCGTCGTCCTCGACTTCAGTGACCACGCTTCAGCTACCATCTTACTGTGCCGCAGGACAAAGTCCCCTCATCGAAGAAGCACTTCCCCCGCCTAGCATCATCGTAAGCGTACCAACGGATGGCTCTCTCATACCAGATAGTTACGGATCAGCTCAGTTTACGGTCATGAGCTTCGCCACGGGTAAAGAGGAGCGCCTAGCACTCAATGACGGGATAAAGCGGTGTAGTATAGGTTCCACGAAGGTGATTTATGACCCCATCGACGAGGTTGAGGAGGTATGGGGAGACGCATACGAGCGAACGTGCTTTGCGGAAACATCTCGTTCTTACCGTGCGTTGACAGTGGACGGATCATCTCATAGCTTCTCGGAGAGCTGGATGACATCATCTGAGAGCTCAGAACTAGACATTGAGAAGGCAATGGCGAAATTTCCTTTGCCTCCGATTTATCCTTGCTATTCGGAGGAAACGATGGTTAGGATGACGTAGTCAATGCCAGAATGATTTCGGTCAATAATCTAATGCGTGTTCTCGGACTGTTATGTAGCATTTGATGACGGCTTTGAACTACTGTCTCTCGTTCATGCGCGATATGGGCGAGCAAGATTGCCACTGATATCTTGCATTTCTGGACAGAATACTTGGACGTGCTAAAGCCAATGGAAGTCAACAAAAAGAAATGAAAAGGGTAGATGCCAAAAAAAAAAACCCAACTCGGGCCTTGGGAAATTGCCGCGCTGCTGCGCTAGCACTCAAAATTGTAAATACAATGAACCAGCACACCTGTCAACGCCGCACCTCAATGAATGTTCCTATTTTCTTCTCCTACATCATAATATGAGAAAAACTGAAAACTGAAAAAATTTAATGGACCAATAACTAGTAATAATTTGACAATATCAGCTTGTTTTGTCTTCAATTGGAGCTCTTTTAGACTTATATCACTAGCATGACATTGGAATTTGTTATGTCCATTGTTTATCCTTATGTTGTTGCTTAAGCCTAGACTAAAAATTCGCTCTGAAGTCTCAAAAACACTAGCGCGGCAATGAGGCCTAAATATGGTCATTGCCGCGCACCTGAAAACAGTGCCGCCTGACTATGTCACTCTCTTCAACTGTTAAAGGATGATAAAAAGTGATATTATGCCTGATATAAATCTTCCTTTTCTCAAACTCATCTTCTAATAATCTCCACTTTCATCCTCCTATTTATGCTTAAAGTTTGGCCTTGGGAGTGAAACAGAATTATGGCTTTCAGGTTTCTTATAGCTTCCATCACTGAATTTATCACCATACTTTTGAAAAATATGAGAATGAGCCTAATATCATATCCAAGTAAGGTAGAAGTCACCAGAAACGGGCACCCCTTATGTAATATGGGCGCTTACGTCATGTGAGCGCAAAATTCCTTCACAAAAAAAAATAAAAGTGCTAGAATTTGCCTGGAAATTAGTTTTGAAAAAAAAAGATTTTTTTTTAATATGATACAACAAAAATATAATTATGCATTATAGTTACAAAAACTAGCTTTCTTAGGACTGAGCTTCCATGTCTCCACTGCTACCACCCCAATCCTTCACAGTCTACCCATCCTGTCCATACCAAAGACCATTTACATGATCATTAGCTGAGGAGCCGAGGTCACGTGACCTGCAAAATTTTCTCCATGAAAAATGGTGTGGACAAAGCCAGTGTTGTCCAGGGTCTATGATACGAGTCACGTGACTATCCCACATTGTGTGTGGCCCTTCCACAAATTCCTCTTATTGTTCTCATAGTATTTATATGATTAGTTTTTCTCCTACCTCTTCATTGCGTCTTTCTCACATGTCTTGCACTCATTAGGTATTCTTTCCCTTCTAGACTATGTTGCATTTTTCTCACATATCTTGCACTCAATAGCCATAAAGGCCTTGAGCCCCTTCTTTTTTTCATGAAAAATGAAAAGTGCTACGATTTGTGCAGGAATTACAAAAATTAATTAATTTTTTTTGGATATTTTGACCTTAAAATTGCTTCTAGTCCCTCAGTTTTGTGTTTTTTTTCTTAAGTCTCTGCAACAAGTCTTAGCAAGTAATATACTAAACATATTCTAGGAGCTAAATTTGTATTTTATCCCTCTCCTAATATCTAGTAGTAATTTTGAAGAAAATGTGCTTCACACTTATGTAAGGGGTGCCCGTTCCTGGTGACCTCTACCTTATCACAAATGCCAAACTCACCTAATATTCAGTCTCTGTAGCTTCAGAAATGTCTCCAAGATTCCATTCCTCAGGTATGTAGGTACAGAGACTCCACATCTCCTGATGTTCTCCTGCATCTAACCCCCACTGTTGATAACTAGATTTACCTGCTGCCTTTGATGTTTCAAAAATCCTTCTCTTCAGAAGACCAATTGTCTTGTCATCAATATCTAGAGGTGCTCTGGGTGTATCATGGGAATACTGAAAATCCCATGCCTTTGATAGCAGTAATGAATACAACTGAGCCTCTGTTATATTTGCAACAAAGTCTTTGTCTGAAACAAGGGTATTATATTTCTGATGCAGAATCATAAGTGTGATGGCATGAGCAACTGGAACACATTGTAGCCATTTTTCCTTGGGACACTTCTGTTTAGGCATGTTCTTGTCAAAACAATGGTGAATCATGACCTATTCAGTAAGAATAAGAATACCATTAAACATGACTAGTCTATTTTTGAGTTGCACTGCTTCAACTTTGCTCCCTGTTAAAGGCTTTCCAGCCTGAACATATCCAAGAGCTGGGAAGTTGTCAGAACCCCCACCGCCAAACCGAGACCTCCGGCCCTTCAGGCCCGAATCCCCGTTCACCTCAAACATGTTTCATATCCGTCCCATCTGTTTGATCTCTTTTTGCGTAGCTTATGACCCTGACCTCGGTCATCCGGTCTCCGATCCCCGAACCCCTCCATATATAAGCTATTCATTCATGTACATGATAATCAGTTCTGATATCGACTAAGATACCCCAATACACCTTGCTTAATCTCTACGCTCTTTCGTCCCTTTCGCTAAGGTCACGCCTGAACTTCGGGTGACCTCGGGCCTCGTCTGAAATACGGGACAGGACTCTGAGCTGGCGTAGCACATAAGCTGAAGCCAAGTCCCACTCAACCCGTCTGCCGAGCCTCGGCCCCCCTTGACCCCCAACCCCAAACCTCGGTCGACTCAATATTGAGTCCCAACTGTAAGGGCAACCTCACCTTACCCGGGATATGCCTGCTGGCAGGCATACTGCAGGGGATACTACCCTGTCAGCATCCTGCCTAGGCCTGCAAAGGGACTTGAACCCCAAGCTACCCACAGGGACTCACTCTAGGCTGGTAAGGGAAATCCAAAGTTATATAAAAATCAAAGAGTAACTACAGTAGCGAGACACATACCTGGTAAGGGAAATCCAAAGAGAAAAGGGTGAGGATTCCCTTACCTAAGTGACTAACTATATAGCTACTGGTGGTCAAACAAGGGCAAACAAGGGTGTAACTAGCACTAGGGTAAAATAGAGAAAAAGGGAGGCGAAGGACATAATACTAGAGATAGGATAGATCTAGTATAAAAGGAAATAGGGAAAAGGAGGGAAAGGGGAAAGGGGAAAAAGGGGAAAAAGGGAAAAAAGAGAGGAAAAAGGGAATAAACCGGTTGTCCCCTGACACCAACCTTCACTCTGCCTCCGCTAAGATTCAGTTCTTAACAGTATATCAGAACTCTCGAAGCTCAGACAGTCCTTATGACCCCGACCACCCGATCCGCTGCTCGAAACCAAATCAGTAGAGCAACACCCTCCATCCTAGCTCAAAGAGCAAGGAACTCCCCGACCCCAACTCCATTGTTTTGACACCAAAACATGCCCCTTTGCGATCACTTTGTTCCTGAGGGACACATCGAGGAAGTCCCTGATGACCCCGAACCATATCGCAAACCCCCCAACAATGATCTGAACCCCAACCTGAACCCTGACCCCAACCCCAACCCTGACCCACCGTCAGACAACGATGCCAATGTTGGAGAATCCCTTGCCAAGGCTCTCTCCAAGATTGCAGACCTCATGGGTCCCCAAAAAACCGAATCCTCGAAAGTGAAAATTCGGGAACCCAATACATTTGACGGCTCAGACCCAAAGAAGCTACGAGGCTTCCTCCTTCAGTGCAAACTGAATTTCCGTGCCCGACCAAAAGCATTCTCGGAAGAGTCTGCCAAGGTCAACTATGCCCTGTCCTTCCTCAAAGGCATGGCTCTTGATTATCTCGAGCCGTACCTTACCGATGACTCTTCATTTGAACCCGAGTGGTTCAACAACTACGATAGCTTCACCAAGGAGCTCATGATCAACTTTGGCCCATACGACGTAGTCGCGGACACCGAAGTAGACCTTGAGAACCTCGTGATGAAGGACAGTCACAAGGCCACCAAGTTTTTTGTTGAATTCTATTGCCTCGCTTCGCCCATTGACTACAACGACCAAGCGCTGCTTTGGAAGGCCTATCTTGCCCTCCCAAAGTGGATCAAAGACGAGATGATTCATTTCGACAAACCCCGCACCCTGGATAAACTCCAAGATCTGGTCCAACGGATCAACCAGCGCTACTGGGAACGTCGAGGTGAGCTCACTCGCAAAACGACCCAGTCGTCGTCAAGGTCCAAACCTAGGACTGAGAAATTGGCTGCCCCGGCCCTGAACACAACCCCGAAGGCACAGCAAGGTACCTCGGCCAAAGGCAAAGAGGCTGCGAAGCCTTCCACGCCTCAGTTGAAGGGACCCGACCTCTCGGGTAAGCTCGGGCCCGATGGCAAGCTCACCCCCCAAGAACGCCAACGCCGCTTCGACCTGAACTTGTGTCTGGTCTACGGGAGCATGGACCACAAAGCTAGTGTGTGTCCGAGAGCCGCAGCCAAGGCCCGAGCGACGCAGGCAGCCAACCAGCACTCAGAGGCCAAGGCTGAACCTATGGCCACGGTCCCCGAGGCAAAAAACTAATCCGCAACCCTTCGGCCTCTGCACGTCCCGAGGGTTGCATTGACCCCGAACGTGCCAATTTAGAGGTTAGACTCAATGCTTCCGCTCTCTTTAGTCCTACGTCTCTTGTAGTTAATTTGTCCTCCGAAACCATTCTAAACACTCCTTTTAAAGCATTAGTAGATTCTGGCTCCACACATTGTTTCCTTGAATCCACCTTTGTACATAGACACAACCTCTGAACCCAAACCATAGACCCGATCCCCCTTAGACTATTCAATGGAAGTACAAACTCCATAATTACTGAAGCAGTAGAACTTCCTATTCGCTTCCCCTCTGACCACACTTTCCCCGTAGACTTTTATGTTACTTTGCTAGACTTGTCCTGTTCGGCCATGCTCGGGCACAACTGGCTCACCCGCTACAATCCGTTGATTGACTGGGTATTGGGCAGTATTACCTTCCAAACACCCCGACTGGATAATCTGGCCGAACCTCCGATGACCGAAGTTCGCGCTGCTACAGCCGAGCCGAAGTCACCCTCCGAATCCGTCCCGAAGCTTGAGGCTCCTCGCATCGCCCTGATCAATGCAGCCATGTTCGCCCACACCTGTAAATTAGAGGGATCCGAGACCTTTTGCCTCAACCTGGCCTCGACCGAGCTCTCAGCACGCTCGACCGACCTATCTCTGACCCCCGCAGACATGGAGGGTGTACCTGAAGACTATCGTGACTTCGGGGATGTATTCTCCAAGTCTAGGGAAGACACTCTGGTGCCTCACAGACCATACGACCTCAAGATCACTCTCGAGGATGGCGCCGAACCGCCTCAACCCCCGATCTACTCGCTCTCTCAGTCCGAACTCAAAACCCTCCGATCCTTCATTGACGAACATTTAAACATTGGTTTCATTCAGCCCTCTCGGTCCTCACACGGAGCACCAATCCTCTTCGTTTGTAAGAAAGATGGCTCACTCTGACTATGCGTAGACTTCCGAGGGTTGAATAAGGTAACTAAGAAAGACCGGTACCCACTACCACTCATCTCGGACCTGATGGACGCACCGAAGAAATCCCAGTATTACACCAAAATCAACCTTCAACACGCGTACCACCTTGTCCGAATTGCCGAAGGAGACGAATGGAAGACCGCATTCAAGACCCAATATGGGTCCTTCGAGTGGCTAGTAATGCCCTTCGGGCTTACTAACTCACCCACGGCTTTCCAACGTTTCATGAATGACATCCTGGGAGATTTGTTGGATAAATGTGTGGTAGTTTACCTTGTTGACATCCTCATTTACTCTGACACACTCGCCGAGCACAAAAAGCACGTACGCGAAGTGCTTCAACAGCTCCGAAAAAATAGTCTCTATGTGAAAGCTAAGAAATGCGAATGGCACAAAGACACGGTAGAATTTCTTGGATACATACTGACGTCCGAAGGCCTCACGATGGCTGAAGACAAAATTCAAGTGATCCAAGACTGGCCCGAGCCTCGGAAGGTTAAAGACATTCAGTCCTTCCTCGGCTTTGCCAATTTCTACAGATGTTTCATTCTTAACTATTCAGAGATTACAGTACCACTCACCCAACTCACCCGAAAGGGTACGACCTGGCACTTCTCGGATGAATGCCGAACTGCATTCGAAACCCTGAAGAAAGCCTTCACCTTGGCCCCAATCCTTACACATTGGGATCCCGATCAGCAATTGGTTGTGGAAACCGATGCCTCGGACTACGCCCTCGTCGCCATCCTGTCAACCTACACCCCGGATGGCAAGATCCACCCGATTGCTTTCCATTCTCGGACATTCTTTGGCGCTGAACTCAATTATGACGTCCACGACAAAGAGCTACTAGAAATTTTCGAGGCTTTCAAGCATTGGTGACACTACCTAGAAGGACCCTCGGCCCCAAAAGACATTGTCACCGACCACAAAAACCTGGAATACTTCTCGACTACAAAACTGCTCACCCGAAGACAAGCCCGATGGTCCGAATATCTGTCGCAGTTCAACCTCGTTATTTGGTTTCGGCCGGGAAAACTCGGCGCGAAACCCGATGCCCTAACTAGACGATGGGACGTCTACCTTAAAGAGGGGGGTAGCGACTATGCAACAATCAACCCACAGAACCTTCGGCCGATCTTCACGACTCAACAGATCACCGAATCACTCCAAGCTACGTCCTTGATCCTGCACCCTCGCTTCACGCGAGCCTCATCATAGACTTCGAAAAACTTCATGCTGATATTAAAGCTCACCTGTCCGCAGACCCCGAGGCTCTAAAACACCTTGGCGACACCTCTGACCCGAGATGGACGCGATCCGAAGATGGACTCTTGAAACACGATGACCGAATATACGTCCCTGAGGCTGACGACCTTTGGCTCCGAGTACTACAGTACAAACATGATCACATACTCGCGGGACACTTCGGTCAGAACAAGACCCTATCCTCAATCAGGCGTGAATACACGTGGCCTGGACTCCAAACATCGGTCAATGAATTCTGCAAGTCCTGCACCATGTGCTTACGCTCCAAACCCCAACGTCACAAGCCCTACGGCTTCCTCAAACAGCTCTCGATCCCTGAACAGCCCTGGAACTCGATATCCATGAACTTCATCGAACAGCTGCCTCGGTCTGCCGGCTACACTGCAATCCTGGTAGTAGTCGACCGACTAACAAAACAAGCAATATTTATTCCAATGCACGACACGGTCACCTCGGCCAACCTTGCGAAGCTCTTTGTCCTACATGTCTTCTCAAAACACGG
>QMFG01017193.1:3989-32771 GCA_003314545.1 Ramaria sp. MG151
GTTTTTTTTTTTTTTTCACCTCGTCGTCATCGCCCGGATCATTCCCTCGTTCATACTAGATTTTTCTGTTAATATCACAAATATAAACATATCATCTGAGAACGTACTTTCGCTGACGACTGAGTTCTTCCTCAGTCCTGGTTAAGCGGGTTTGAAGAGTCTTCACATTCTCTTTCAGATGGCGTATATACGCCACAGCTGTCCCAGCATAACCAAACCCATAAACGGGGAGGATACGGTCGTGGCAGCACGTCGACATACCCTGATCCAGCAGGCTTGTCTTTGAAGTCCTTTGGCTCATGATCGGGAGTGTATCCTTTAACCTTTGAAATGCATCACGAAGCTCCCCTCTCCGTCTCTGCTCCGTTTCATTGCGTTGACGACGATGAGCACTAGATATTCAAAGGGGTTTTGATTAGCAAGTGTTGTCATGGGTAGGGCCAAAGGATGTGATGGGGAGTTCCAGAAGGTTGTCAAAGAAGTGCGACAAATATGGCCGGCTCGCTCTCTATAAAAATCGACGAAGACAGGCCACCCAAGATAGCTGGAGAAGGAAATGCCTGCTCACTCAGTATTGGTGTTGCTTGACGAATCAAACGACATGCCTAGACTGAGAGCGTCATCGAGGCAAGGGGAAGAGTCTGACACTTTGTACGTGTTAGAATGGGTTCTATGTGAAGGTTCTCAATCCACACCTGGGAAGCCGTCATAGTTCAGCAATGGGTCGAAGCCATTCATTGCCTCATATAAAAACTGGGGAGGGGTTATAGAGTCGTATGTGGGGGCTGGCTGAGACCTCGAGGGATCCATGGGAGGGAGAAGGGTAATAACGAGGGTAAAGAGTAGGGCGGCTGTAAGCTCGGCGAAATTTCAACGTATAACGGATGTTTAAGTAGACGTCAGTGAAGGCGAGGATGCGATGGGGCCTTGAAGGAAGATATTTTTTGCGAAACGAAGGCTCTGCAACCAGTGCACTCAGCATTCTTTCCTGTTACATAATAAAGCGTGTATCAAGCCGCTTTGGGATAAAAATGAGCAGGAGCAGTGCCGCAACAGCGAGTCATAAACAACGTTGTTCTCAGAAAGACACCCCCATTTAGAAAGCTCATAAAAAAAACAGCTAACCACACCTATCCAGTTTCACACGCGAGCACGCGAGCAGTCGCTTATCCTGCAATAAATTTATCGGTCTCTTTATAGGATCCTAACACGTGTCTAATGACTCAGGACGCGCGTTCTAGACGTGTTCCCCCAGCTTATCTCTCAAAGCAAAGGGCAGTGAACGACAAAAGCATGGTATATACATGCATCAAAACCCCTTCCCAGTGATTATCTCAAGAAACGCCAGTCTGTCAAATGTCAGGTCGAGCGCTTTCACTGTTCAATCAACGATATCTCTGTTATCCTTATTTGACGACTATGCCCACAACAAGACTGAGGTATTATCTGGTAAACGCACATCATGCATTGTTTACACTAGGTCGGATCTTGTTCGCGTTTGGTAGCCTCATGTAGCGTGTTCGAAGCGCTGCCAACTCCAGATTTGAAGGCAATACAACTTGTCCACCCGATACCGTAATTTTTTTTGCGATGAGGCGAGATGTAATCGTAGCAGTGACCATAACGATCGTTGAGGTTGGTGAGAGATATACAAAGAGGTTCTTTTCGTAGTTTACGACGATGTATCACGGATCAGTTTCAAACTCAGCTGCTTCACACCATGCTCCACGCACTAAGACTTCCTATATTTGCTCAAGCATCACGTCCCGCTTTTCGTCCCGCTGGGATCATTCGCTCCCTTTCCACTACACCTCGCGCACTCTCCAGCGGTCCGCCATTGATCTATGGGCCAGGAGCCGCGCCGGGTGAGGTTCCGTCCGACGAACAACAAGCTACAGGACTCGAAAGACTCCAGCTACTGGGCAAGATGGAGGGTATTGATGTTTTCAACATGAAGAAGCCAGAGGCTACAAAGAAGGGTACCATGGCGAATCCAATTCTCATCCCATCTCTGGTGCGTAGAGTTTTCCATAGGCGGATACCCCCCGCTGACCATACCTGTTAGGCAAAGCTTCGACAAGTAGGATGCACTGGTTATCCGGAGGATGAGCACCGTGTGCTTTGGATCAACTTGCGTCCTGGTAGAAAGGGTCGTTGTAAAGAGTGTGGAAACGGTGAGATTATATTATTTCTCCTTTCTCGCCATTCCCTCAAAGAGTGCCACAGTGTTTGAAATGGATTACCAGGGGGAAGAAGGAGACGACTCTCATCACTGAGTCGAGATCTTCGTAGAACAGGCCCCGACAATGCAAAACATTGAAACTACTTTGCCCGTTCTGAACTAGCCGGTTATCAGTCATGCCACAGCCTAATAGTCCAACGACACTTGTTTCAAACATCTAAGAAATCATCCTCCTCTTGGACGAGGGTGTCCAAAAACTTGAAAAATGAAGTTGCGGGAAATCCGACGACATTCGAGTAGTCACCGTCGATCTTTCGAATTAAAAGGCCACCCAGACCCTTTGTACGGATATTTCGTTAGTAAACCTTTAGTTTGATAGAATGGCTCTTACCTGGATAGCAAACCCACCAGCCCGGTCAACACCTTCCCCACTATCAGCATATGCTTGTAGAACACTGAGTGAGTTCTCTGCAAAATGTACGACGGTCCGCTCTTCGATCGACCTGGTGCATGGCGGCCATTAGCATCTGATGGTAGACGTGTGATGGAAGAAACCGACTTGATATTGTATCCTGGGGCAGTGACGACTGGATACACTGCAACCATGGCGTCAATCCAACCTACAACGTGCAGATGGACCATCATTACCCAAAGAAACACCAGTAACAACTTCACATGTCCTTCCATTGAGTTCAAGCAACATCCGAAGATTGTCTGCTTTACTCTGAGGTTTCTCTAATATCTCTGGTTTTGTTTGCGGTAACACGTCCGGATGAGTTGACAAGGTCGCAGACGCATGGTGACTCAAGACCACAGTGTCCGCTTGATATGACAGTCATTGGAAGTCCAAGCGAGCGTCATGCAAAAGCAGGACTGACCGCCAATCACGAGGTCAGGACCGTCTTCCGGCTGCTCACGCTGAGACAAAGATGAACCTCATAAAAGGGAGAGTAATGAAGCGAAATCTCACCACTAGCCGTTCGTACACCTCAACTGCCTTCTCCGTGGCAGTTGCCACAGGATATTCATAAAGATTTTCGAAGGAGGAATGGGGTAAATCTTCCTTGAACGTAGAGGGAACAACTTCGGGCATCAGTCCCTACATTTGGGTAAACATGCAAGTAGGAGGCTTCATCTTTCCTAATGTAGGTTCACCAGAGTCTTCAGTATTTCCCGTCGCCGTGGACTGCTCGATGCTAGAACAACCCTCTTCCCGGATAATTTATTGGTTCCTGGGGCAGTTACAGTCAACGTTCCCAAGACTTTGTTTGCCATTGACCTGGAACTCGCAACGCATTATCAAGTACCGCCTGGTGCTTTGGAGTCATGTCGATATGAATGGGGCAAGACGCGGCGACGCGTCCACTTGCGCCCACATCAATGACCAATGCGATTTCGAGCATCCATCGAGAACGTCTCGACCTTTCTCCGTATGTTTTCGTGTACATGAGAGACGATTGATTTTTTATCGTAATTATAGGTGTTATACAAACACTAGAGAAGCTCTCGAAGACATGCATCCTCAAGTTTTCTGAATCCCAATTACGAATCATTTGCGACAAGGCGAGTGATGGTGGAATACAGGTTTGGTCGTAGGTCATATTTATCTCCGAGGCAGCACGATACATATTCCTTACTCTTTTAGGCAAATAAAAGTGGTGCGTGCTCAGAAACCTGAAAACTTAGCGGGCGAGCATATCAATAATTTCTGCAGGAGACATTGTTCACAGACTATCGCATTCAGTCCAACTCTAACAACGAGATCACGATGCGGATATCATCAGATCCGTTAGTCCAGGCACTAAGGTCGGCATCGTTGTCCCCGGAAGTCACCATGAAGCTTGCGAAAAAGAATAACCATGCTGTGTTGAGCTTCGAGATCGCAGTGCAAACGCGCCAAAACAAAAAAGCATCTGTGACACAGGATGTAAAGATTGAGGTCATGAGACCTGCGGATGTAGAGAGGCTGAAGGAACCAATGTGTCCTCAGCCGGATGTGAGTTGCAAAATTTTGGGTCAAACTTCAAACTTCAAGGAGCTTTGAAAAGGTCCATATTATTCTCCCTCCTCTCGCCAAACTTCGTACCGTCACCGAACACCTCCATCAACTTTCTGACATTATGGGTATATCAGCAAATGGTACCGGCCACCTCAAATTCTTCATCGACACTGAAACTGTCAAAGTGAACACTGAGTGGTCGAGGTGTGATATCCCCCCCATAGGTAACGAAACAAAACGATGGTGTTTTTCTTTTTTATAATGAAGTACTGACGTACATGTACAAACTCGACATTAGGAAGGGATGACAACGACGAACCTCGCGATCCAGAGGCGTATGCCACCACTCTCGTGTCCATCAAATGCTTTCTCAAATTCCTGTCAAGTCACGTCGTTTCCACTACTACTATTGCGTGTAAGATTCCCATTGCGACTTCTTTGTTCTCGTCATAGTGACTGTTTTCATCTAGGTATTTGCCATAAATATTGTGTTATTATGTATGTGTATATCGGAGAGATCGGGGAGCCAGGGGACGTTTTGACATTTTACATTCCCGTTATGCTTGACGGCATAGACGATTGATCATTTCTCCCCTTTGCAAGTCTAATGTTTAGAAGCACTAGACAAGTACCTCGTCCTATAATTATAATGACTGCTTATATAGTAAGCCTACATGTGGCTAGTTTATGTCCGATATTATAAAAATTTGACTGCCGTGAATCGGGCATAGATGTTCAAAGGAGATATAATTGATGGTTACAAACGCTTGCGGGAGGGTATCAGCCCCTGGAAGCGAGTACTTCGTGAGCTCTAACGGGTCTGTGCAAGGTGAATATCCAACAACTCCGTATTTTTGTAAATTTTACGTTGATATTCAACCCAGGTTGATCACCAGTAAGGGATTTAGACAATATTGAGTTTTCGAAGCACCGCAGGGCAGGGACAAGCTGATGCATAGCTCATGATCAATCTGGTCCTTGGGCTAGACAATTCCATAATTTCCAATAGTATTAATACTACATATTGTGTCTTAACGCTAATAATATAAACACGCGCCTGAATACTCTACTGCTCCTTGTGGAGGCTGCACGATATTATTCCACCATTGTGCTAGGTGGCTTAGACCCATGCGGATCACCTTTAATCGGTTGAAGACGTAAATGTCGCAAGAGTGACTACTCCGTCAAATACAATACCAGGTCAATCCTCATGGGATAAAATATTAAATATTCCTAGAGGCAGCGTCCAAGTCTTCGTCCCAAGGTTGTCTTATCGTTCCCAATTGGCCTTGAGTCCCCATCGCTGTTCTTGCCAACCAAGGAGTAGTTCGTCGGCACCGAATGGGAGACCAACAATATTGTCATTCAAGCATAGAAGTGCCTGCGTGACAAACCCGTCAGGCTCAATTGTAACAACTCAACATTAACGAAAGCACATACCGCATCCTTATCCTGGTTGATCTTATTTAATTCAATTCGCGCATCACTGGCGGAAGTGATGATACGAAATATTGTCGGTGTTTGACCTTTAAAGTCATTTGGAATGTTGAGGAAAAAGAATAAAATAAAATAACGGCAAAACTCACCAATCACAAACCGGTATCGTTCCAGCATTTCCAAGGTCCACTCTCGAATATTTATCTTTCCCTTGGACTGTATAACACTTTGCAATGTGAAATTACCTTGTCGCCAATCAGACACTAGCGGTAGATGTGGGGCGCTATCGGTATCCTTATTTAGTGACTCGTGCCCGCTTTCTCCAGTGTAAAGAGTTCTAGTGCCATCGGGTAAAAATGCAGCGAGGCCACTAGTTCCACTAGCCGCCCGCAAGGCATGGATAACTTTTGTTATACAACTATTTGAGTGGATAGTCTCCCCCGACTGAAACTGGTGAACTTACTACAGTCCCCACACTGTATGTTTTCAAAGGCGATGTATCTGAAAAACTCACTTGCGCTCGATACCCCTGATGTGTTGAAACAATCATTGTAGTCTATCTGGCAAAGACGTTGTTCAGATGAATTGAAGAATGGCCAGGTTATTGCACCACCGCTATCGCGATAATCATACGGATACCCATCTCCACTAGCTGCATCAAATAGACGTCAAAATGCAAGTCAAGGTCTATCCCCCCATCAGACTCACCAAATGCATATCTCGTGCTGCTTATGACATGTCCCGCAGCTCGCAGGCTGTTGCTTACAACGCTCTCCTGCACAGTGCTCCGACTCGACATCATCACTTCTACCACAGACTCCGCGGGATGCCCTCCAATATCACGCCACGCGCGTTCCGAATCTGCAGGAAGCCACTCATCATCGATCCCCCCGAGCTTTCCTACTGCCCAGGACCACAGCAAACCTTCCCTCCACCGCTCCACCACAGAGTGAGAGAACAGGAAGAGGGAGTATATATCTCGATGTCCTTCTGTCATACCTCTGAATACATGGGAGGCAGTAACAGTTAGTTCTGCATCCCACATTTTGGAGAACTCCTTTAGCAAGCTCAGAGAAACAGATTTTGCGGTATGAGTGATGTATGGACGATGCCGGGAACCAAATCGATTGCCTGAAGAGTGACCGATCAAGTGCGTTTGTCAGATAAGATAATATAAATACAGAAAGGGCGTACTTAAACACCAGTTTGTGTACTCGAGCGGACCCCATTCACCTCCACTGGAGGCAGAGGGGTCATGATTGCTCTTTACTAAGAGGTCGGGCTGCATTCTTAGAACAACCCCATATGCTACATTTGTTAGATTACATCCAGACAAGGACATAATTGAATTCACCTGATGTATAAAAGTCCGAGGCAGTGAGGTTGCTCAACATGAAGTAATCATCATTCTAGCGAACAGTTACCAAACAGAAATAGGATGGGATTCAGTATTACCATGTAAACGCTGTAAATAAAATCATTATTATAGAGAATGTCTTGGAAAGAGTGGAGATGCAATTACAAATTGTCCGATACACCTTGAAGATTCATAAACTGACTTTCAATGCTATAACTGTAGAGAAGTTTTAGCGAAAGTATGTGTCTTACTTAATAGAAGGTGACCTATTAAAACTGGGGGTGACGTTTTCTGGGAATATTTCAGAGTGATATTTGATGCTGAGATGCATGTCTCCATCTCGCCACTCCGAACTAACTTCTGGATTCAACCAGCGCGGCACAAGGCCTAACCGACGAGTCCCAAAGTATAAATGGCGGGTTCCGTTAGTGACATCATCCCTATCCATCACTGGGATCGGGAGATTAAAATCCGATGTCACAATATGCAGCCGTGTCGTGCTGCCAGAAAAATGTTTAAGAACAGAGCGAACAGAGTGTCTCAGTTCGTCATGGTCACTGCAGGAGAACGGTAAAGATATGGAGATTATGAGATGCGCAAAATCATACGTGCCGGAAAAACTGCGTATCAGGACGAGATGTAGATGGTATTCTAGGATTGAAGGGTACTTTAGGATTGGTCGTTCGTGCAACCTGAGACAACGTGTCCCGGAACAGTCTGTCCGAGCCGTTGGCCCATGTCCATACGACGTCTAATGGCGGATCGGGGCCCGCGTGACACGGCACGCCTTTCGCGAAATAGGCGTCCCGACAGTGGGACAACAGCTTTCTGACCTTCTGCACGGGCTGAGACACATACACCTGCTTTGGAGGTTTAAACAGAGAATAGATGGGATCATGTGGTGGGAATGCAGTGGTGGAGGCATTCACGTATGTATAGGACCACAGTGGGTCATAGGTGAGCCAGGCTATGAGGGTGAGGCAACCATGATAAAGAGATAGGAAGGCGGGAGATAGTCCTAGAACAGTGAGTGTCAGGGCCAGTGCAATAATATTACGGCTTTTCCTCAGGGTTGGATGTCGCAACCATGGCTTGGCGTTCCAATGAACCAGACTCAGGCTTGGCATTGGACAACAATTTCAAACTCAGTCCTGTCACACGTTAACAACAAGTAACATTTACTGGAGACAGAAGAATCCATTAGCTGAAAAATCATTAAATTCTCAAGAATTTCCATAAATTTTCACACCCTTTTGAGTTAACTGATTATAGAAAAATCAGTGTCATTTAATTTGAAACTTTCGATCTCATGCCAATAAACCGGTAATTGAGAAGAAACTGGGGAGAAATGTGATTACAGATCTACTCCTGGAGGAACAAGGCTGAATGGGAATCGCCATTGAGGACAAGCGACATCTGGCAGGATTTTGGGAACTGTGGGAGGAAGCTGTCGTGCACAGATGCAATGCAAGAGAGAGGTCACTCACGAGCAGGGCCAGCATTGATGTCGTTGGCATGGTTAATCTAGTGAGGAAAATGTTCGCAATGTGACCAGCAGAAGAACAGCGTGACCTCACCATAATGTTACCCTGTTTAAAGTAAAATGGATCCCGCTGATAGTAAAACGATTCACCATCATTGTGCTCCACGTATTGGCAACACTGGTCGTCATGTCCAAACAATGACCAAAAAATATCACCATCGCCCACACCAGAAGACTTTATAGACGTAAGAAAGTCAATAAGGTCGTCTCCGCCGTGCTATTCAAAACAGAGAGTAAGCTTGTCGTTACATGCGGGGTGACGAAACACTTGCTAGCCCGGTCCTAGAGCTGATGATCAGGTAGCTAGAGGAATAGAGCATAGCACACCCACCAGTCGTATTCACCCGCCAAGTAATTCCTCCCTGCCGCCGTTACGAGATCCCTGCCGATTTTATACTTGGTTATATTCGGCGGATCTAGGTGAGAAACCCCTCGTGAGCTCTGCGGTTTGATCATTGCGACTGAGAACTCACAGAAATGATCCGAACTAGGTCATAAGAATAAAACAGCTGCGTTAATAAGTTGACGGACATATACACGTACAAGATATCCACTTCGGTAACATCTAATTGACCAGTGCCAGGCCATATTCCATCTTAGTACAATACTGTCAGAAGGGGGTGTGTGTAGGTGAGAGTGAACGGGGACTCACATGTTCCATCCACTAAACACAGATTGTAAGCACACAGACACAACGTGAAGTATAAATGATGTACCGATTAGGTGGTTTGGTGCTAGGCTCTTGATCAGTGTCGCAATATCCTTCGTCCAAGCTGGTGGTGGTGGTCCGTCACTAAAACGGGTAGCCGCGAGCTCGTTGCCTGTTTCCCATCCTTGAATAAACGGAACAAGTCAAACAACTCTACGCATATGGCTGGTATAGACGAATGCTTACCCAGTATCGTGGGGTCATCTTTGAGGGCTACTCCTGTAAATTGGTTTACGTGCTGTGGGAGGATGGAAGTGATGAGCAAAAATGCTAAATTCTAAGGTAATACGTACGTTCAGGTGGTACGTAATATACCGCTACAGTAATATTCAGAGATAGAACGTGGTTAGATCAGATGGGCAACTACCTTGAAGCTGTGGACAATCTGTGTCGTGTTATAAAAGTATGCTCCAACATCAGGCGGCGTAACGTTTGCGCCAGTGCCATTGAAAGATATACCATGGAACTGTATAAATTGATACTTCCCACCGTGATAGCTGTGGAAATAGAAATGAGTAAAACAAAGCTTTGTCAAAGTTTGTGACTTACTAATTGTACTATGCATATTCCAGCCAATGAACGAAAGGTGATAAGTGCGCTTCAAGCAGAGATAAATAGTATATATACATTATCGACAAGAGGGATCAAAAGCTAATAATAAGACGATCGTTTCAGTTAGAAGAAAGTTCTACGAACAAACGTCTTACCTTGATGCCGTAGACGCGAGCGGCCAATATCACAAAATCAATAGATTCATAAGCGGCCTCGTTGAACACATCCAGACTGGGTTCGATACTTAAAGGATTGCCCACAGATATACCCAGAGTATGACCTCGAATAGTTGTGCCACGCATTGCCTGAAGAAGAGTCACGATGAAATGCTACTATCTGTTGCACAGACTAAGGCGCCTTACAGAGACGATACCCATGACTTCAAGGATGCGTCTCTTACTTGGATAGGACGGGTTTGGACTGTAGCAGTATGTGTCAAGAAAACATCATACAGGAATGGTATTTCATACTTGACGTTCTCATCCAATCCTAACCAATAAATGTTAGGTCCGACAATTCGAAAGTCCTCGCCCACAAGGGTCAGGTTTGATCCTTCTCTAATGCGACAATAAAGATTGGCATATGTAGCAGAGTGGGTATGCACACCTTTTCACAAATGAATGCCTTTTGAGTAAATCCTCGACAGAAGGTGGAGTAGGACCGGGGAATATTACACCGCCAGTGTTGTTGATCGCGCAAGACACGTTGACAGCACGCGAGTCAAGGATGCCTCTAAGCTGAGTCTCACTTAGACCAGTTCCCCTTAGCTCAGGGATGCGACTCAGAATCTTTGAAGCTATACAAGGTGACGTTAAAAGGAATAGAGTAGCCAACCAGGACGCCGGTAGTGACTTCATGGGGAGAGACTAGTCTCATTCGCAGCGGATAGCCCTACAGTATTGATGCTTTTGAACGGGCCGCATTGCTAAGATATGGACGGAGTATCGCGGTGAAAAAGTGAAGCAGGTTACATAATAATGATCATACATTCACTCGGGATCTCATGAGCGGCGAAGCTCGAATCTCAATGCCTACAGATTTGCGACATGATCCTGGAGCAAAGCTGCTTCAACTTCAGTTAGATGAAGATTCGACACCGTCGTATTCCTCGCGGCGGAAACGTGGGATTACATGTCTCACTATCGAAACACCAACTCGTCCGCGGTTCTCTGATGAAGGCATGACTTCCCAGAGAGCGAGGTGGCGAACACCTGAATTCATCCTTTATGCGCTGGCCGTTTGTGTAGCTATCCTACTGATGGTGCGGGTGGCAATCCGGCTGAGCGACAGTGAGCCTGTTCACGTAACATAGGCGTTCGCTCATAGAATCCAAAGGTTCACATCCCAACTTCCCACTTTTCGATAAAAGACTATCACCTGGTTGGATACCAGGTCGTTACGTTGTTAGTAGTGCACCTTCACCACCGTCCATTTTAATGATAGATAAAACAGGATATTAGTGATACGCAATATCGGTCGTTCCGAAATAACTTGATTCCCCTCACATTCCTCGCCTCCGTGTTCTTTGTTTGTTCCTATCTCTATAACCGTGCCACCCGAACGACCCATATGTCCTCGGTGCCTGTTACATCGAACAAACTTCGTCGTATACCCTTTCTCGCTGGCTTTTCCATCACTATGATCATTTTGCTCCATGGATTCAGTGCCTTAAAAGTCGTCCTCATATTGTTGGCGAACTATTTTATCGCCAAATTCACATGTTCTTCGGCCAGTCCAAATTACATTGGTCCATTTCTCACTTGGGGATTTAACGTCTTGGTGCTTTATTCAAACGAAATGCACAGTGGCTACAAGTTTGCGCAGCTACATCCTTCGCTTGGCATACTTGTGCGTTTTGTTTTCTATGACCATGACCGTCTAGCCAGGACCCCATGAGAATATCTTACAGATATTTTCTCTTCTTGCTAGTTAGGACACAACCAATGGATTCTATCCGCGCTGGCATATTACTTTCAATATCACAATGTTACGGCTCGTGTCCTTCAACATGGATTACTACTGGGCATCGCGTAGACCCCATCGACCTGTCGAAGCTCGTATCCATTTTATTCCCCTTTTGAATTTTTTGTAACGCATGTTACTACAGGATTCGGCAGTTGAACTCTCGACTAAACAACGGCCACTCACGCCGCATGACTCTGAAACATACAATGCTGTCAACTATCTTGCATACGTTCTATACCCGCCGCTGTATCTGGCAGGGCCTATCATCACATTTAACGATTTCCTTTGGCAGGTGACTGGTTCACTCACCCGTCGTGCGCCTCTGTCCCCCACCACTCACACTAGGATGTAGTTTCGCCACCCGCCCATATCTACTAATTCAAATTCCAAGTATTCAACTATACTTTATTTCGCCCGTTTTTTATTTTGTCTCCTTACGATGGAACTTATTTTGCACTACATGTATGTAGTAGCAATCAAGGATTCCTCGGCTTGGATGGGTGACTCTCCGCTGGAGATTTGTATGATCGGGTTTTGGAACTTGATCATCGTGTGGCTCAAGGTAAGTTGATTCTCAACATACCGCTATCACTTGTTAAACACGGAGTAGCTTTTGGTTTTTTGGCGCTTCTTCCGCTTATGGGCTATGTTGGACGGCACTGATGCTCCTGAAAATATGGTGCGTTGTATGGCCAATAATTACTCTACACTGGGCTTTTGGCGAAGTTGGCACCGGAGCTATAATCTCTGGCTACGGCGGTGCGGCTATTCAGAACATATTACCACCCTTCTTTTTTCATAACTAACTTGCAGATACATATATGTCCCCATGGGAGGGGATCGCCGAGTCATCTTGTCGTCGTTACTCGTCTTCACATTCGTGGCACTTTGGCACGATCTTTCACTACGTCTTCTTACATGGGGTTGGTTGGTGTCCTTTTTCATCATCCCAGAACTGACGGCGAGGTGGTATTTTACCCCTGACAAGGTTAGTCGCTTAGAGTTCTTGCCCTTTCGTAACAGAATAACCGTTTCTTGCACACAGTACGGTGATAAATGGTGGTTCCGTCATACCTGTGCCGTTGGTGGTGTATTTAATGTCCTGACTATGATGTCAGCCAACCTCGTAGGATTTGCGATTGGTATTGAGGGGATAAAGTATCTGATTCAGCAACTCTTCGGTAGTTGGCAAGGTGGGCCGGATCGCTCGATAGTACAACATCCGTTAATGATATCGTTTGTCGTTTAGGAATCAAGTTTTTGATTGTGGCATGTTTTGTTCTGTTTTCAGCAGTGCAAGTGATGTTTGAGTATAGGTGAGCTTCCTTGTCTCATAGCTACCGTGTTGTTGTAGGCTGAGCCTCCGTCTGTAGAGAGGAAGAAAAACGAAAGGGGATATATCGACGCTATTGAGCATTCTGCCTTCAGTCATTTGATGGATTGCGGTTCGAACGGGATAACGTGCTTTTGAAAATGAGGGCCCACTCGACGCTGGGAAGCGATTTGCGTCATAGAAATAGTTCGAAAATAAGTAGTGTATTCTTATGGTTGAATCCAACGCAATTTGGACCACCAAACACCTTGAATATAGAAGACATTTCTGACCATGCGTCTCAGGTCTAGCATCACCGACATAATTAATACCGTTAGGCGAGGTTGTCGAGTTCTAAACCTTACAGCAAGGAGCAGTGCACTTCCCCGTAATTTTAACCGCTTCTTAATACGTATTCGTTCTTTCCTCTCCCTCTCTCTTGAAAACATAGAGCTCACTCTAGCTCCTACTATCTATCATAGATCTCTTACTTATGATCAGATATACTAACCCTGATGTCTTTCATCAGAAATGTGTGCCTCGGAAGCGGAGCTTCAAGTGCTTCCGAGAGCGTCCTTTGTTGCGGTTACCTCCAATTCCCATACCGAAAGGCTCGAAAATTTATCCGACTGGAATTTCACCAGGCAGGCTCCCATGGGTGAACTGGAGGAAAAGCTCAGAAAGGCCCTGAAGTCGCGCGAGGAACGGACAATTCTTCGGCGCTTGCCCTCGGGGACGGGATCTCTTGTCGATTTTTGTTCAAACGATTACCTCTCACTGGCTTCCAATTTAGATCTACGAACTCGTTTCCTGAAGGAACTTAACAAACATGAGAAAATATTGGGGTCGGGAGGATCGCGACTGCTCATAGATATACCCGGGCACGCGGCGTTGGAAACTCGTCTGGCTTCATTCTTCAATGCACCTGCAGCGCTGCTCTTCAACTCTGGCTTTGATGCAAACACTGGCTTCTTTGCAGCGGTTCCGCAAGAGGGGGACGTGGTGCTGTATGATGAGTACATCCATGCCTCGGTGCATGATGGAATGCGTTCTTCACGCGCCCGGAACTCGGCCTGGTCTTTCAAGCACAATTGTATAACCTCCTTGGATCGTCTTATAGATAAACTAAGTAACGAGCGACCCAGCGTCCGACTAGGCCATAGCAGCCTCTTCGTAGCGGTAGAGTCACTGTACAGCATGGACGGAGATTTCGCACCGTTGCGGGAGATAGTCAATCATCTCGACTTATTGCTACCCCATAAGAATGGGCACCTCGTGGTTGATGAGGCTCACGCCACTGGCTTGTACGGAGAGGAAGGTCGGGGTCTTGTGTCAATGCTGGGCCTAGAGACACGGGTAACAGCGAGATTACACACTTTCGGTAAAGCGCTCGCAGGATCAGGCGGTTTGTTGTATTCCCTAATTGTCAGCATTGTCTGTGCTCAACTGGATCCTAGCGGTGGTATTGACAAGTCCGCTGATTCGGGATTATTTGGTCAACTACGCTCGTCCTCTCATTTACACTACAGCGTTGAGCCATGCTACCATGATCAACATTAGTTGCTCGTTTGACATGTTAGAAGCAGACATTGGAAAACAGGTAGCGCAATCTTTGGCGTCTCCTTCCCAAGTCAGCTAATTTGACTATGCAGCTTTCAACGCAATTAACCCGCATTTGTACATATTTTCTATACTCCCTTCGGCATTACCTTAGAACTTCCTCAAGTGATTCAATTTCTCTACCTGAAACCTTGTGGACATTAGAAGATGTCAATCACCTTCCGTCTCCCATCATTCCCCTCCTAACTCGTTACCCTCGACCCCTGGTAACGTACCTTCAGCAGCTAGGCTATTTAACACGTCCAATCACTTATCCTACCGTTCCGAAAGGCATGGACCGTGTACGAATATGCCTACATGCAGGTAATACGTTCGAGGAAATCGATGGGCTTCTTGCAGGCATTATGGCCTGGGCAGATAGACAGAGAAGAGCGGAGCCACCGACTGGCCTCTCCAAACTCTGATACGGTCCTCCACGACAATACTTGTTAACACTGGTTGCGCGTAATCCTTCCGATATACGACCCAGGCTCACTCGAGCCTTGAAAACAAATATATTCTGACGAGCTATACTATACCCAAGAGGAAGGCAACCTCGTGGAATATTGACACGAAATAGAAGGTATATCTTTAGACTGGCTCACATCTCTGGATTGGATTGCCAGGGGATGCTGGAAAGCATGCCTTATTCTGCGGTTCTATTATTATTGTAATTGTTCCCCTTCAGAGCAGATTGGTTACTGCAATGCAGGATGGCTGGATTCTGGAAGTGTATAGGAGTTTTCTCGTGCATCATTAGGACATTGGTCAGACATTAGTGGTGAGCTATGAAAGTCAAAGCAGGTAGAGGAGGTAGAAAGAGGCCGAGTGGCAGAAGAGTGGTAGATAATGCTGTCAAATGGATATATGCATATAAAAGCAAGTGATAGGTCATAACTGTCCTGCACCCAAACATCAAACATCTGTATGCTTGCATGGGTCTGTGAGTTAAGCATAATATAGACTTCAGGACAAGTGATGGGACGGAGAATACATGTATATGCAAAGCAGGGGTCAAACTGACTTGAGAAAAAACCAGTTCATGTTACTGACAGAATTATTTGTTTCAGGTAGCAAGTGAATAGTATCTTTAGTAGTTAGAACATTCCTGATGATACTTATGAAGCTATGGGTCACATAAACCATGAGAATGCAGTTGAACTTGGACACATCCCACTCCCAGCCAACCAGTTCTCTGTCATGACCTTCCAGGCCTTTTCAACTCCAGGACTAGAATTTTCATAGAATATTAGATCCTGGAAATTCTGTGCAATTCTGACTCTGCTCTGATATTCTGATATTTCTGAATCCATTATTACATCCCTTATAAGTTCTATCTATATAATAACACTCCCTATATTCTTTTTAGAATAAGCATTTGACTTCTGATCCTTAGCTCTGATTATTGGATTCCCTGTCCTTCTTATCCCTCTGGTTTTACTTAGACATTCAGTTCACAACTTATACATCTCAACTCATGTATGATTCACTAGTCCAAATATCTGCCAAATGGTTAAATGGCATGTTGTTGGAATATACAAGGAAAATCCTGACCTTGGGGAATATCCAACATAGCGGGTTGCTTTGAGACCATGGGACTGGTAGCTTAGTGGTTAAAGCACCAAACTGGAATACTGGGGGTCCTGGGTTCAATTCCCAGCCAGTTCATTATTTTCAACACCACCAAGGAAAGATCCATAGATATGGAAATATCAATTTCCAACACATGTTGTCACTGATGTTAGAAGACCATCCAGGAACAATGAAGATGATTCTGGGATGTGTCACTTAGCATAGAATGGGGTTCCAGAAGTTTCTGGTAGACTTCTGGCTGGGTCAGAGGGACTTGCCTTCAACTTGTGTGTTGTGCTGACTCAGCATTCTGTCCCTGTATTTTGGAGAGCCAAGTATCTGGAGGGTATGGGTGAGCCATAGCTCATCGTGGGTTGTAGCATCAAGAGGGAGGAAGTAGAGAACGAGGTATATTAAGTCGATATCAGAACTGAGGAATATACAAGAGGGTTATGGGTCTATATACTAAGAGTCTTGCGGATCGGGTCCGGGGATAATTAATATAAGTGAAACACATTTCATAACTATCAAAAATATTTCTAAAACATAGAAATGAGGGGATTAAAATGGGATGACAAGGGAAGTGGAAATGAAGGGTAACAAGGTTTTCTGGGTGAGCCTGGAGATCTGGAGATTGAAGTGGTCTGGAGATTGACCAGATATGTGACTGTGACACAAATCCACCCTATGATCAAGTGTGTCACAATTCAATTATCAAAGATAAAAATAGTAGATGAATGTAATGTTAGTAGTACTGTTCGGAAATGTTTCTAATAGTAATAGAATGATATTCAAAAGTGAATAGAAATCCTACAGTAAAAGTGAGTGGCTTTTGGAAGGTTTGCAAAAGGTGCATAGTTCTGAAGAGATAGATATTCTGAAAAGATTCTATCTCATGGATCAAATGTTCTTCACAGTCCATGTCAATCATAGTCAATGGTCTCACATTCTTTCAAAGTGTGTTTAAATTAATATAAGTAAAGTTAGAGTACTGTCAGAATCCAAATAACAGCAACAAATGTTGTGGATGGATGTTATGTTAGTACGAGTATTCGGAAATATCTCTTATAGTGATCGAATGAATTTGAAAAGCAAATGGAAATCCTACAGTAAAAGCGAATGGCTTTCGGAACGTCTGCGAATGAGGTGCATAGTTCCGAAGAGATAGAGGTTCCAAAAGGATTCTATCTCGTGACTCGAATGAACTTTGCAGTTCATGTCGATCACCGCCAATGATTTTACATCCCTTGAGGTGGATTTAACTAATAAAAGTTAGACTGAAGGGCTTACTCAAAAATATACAGTTGTTGATGAAGTTGAGTTTGGAGCGAGTTTGGCAAGTAGAAGTGGAAAATCAAGGTGACATACAATAATTGAACTAGGGAAAGTACATGCGAATGTGCTAGCTTATATACTGAACCATTCGGAAGAAAGAGCGAATGGGAATGAGTCCGTGATGGTTAGGAAGCAGCCAAGGTACATGTATACTAATTAACGGCCATAGGAATCAAAGAAAAAGGGTGGTAGGAAAATTGTGAATGAAGAAGAAAGATTAACGGACCCATAATAACCCTTGAAACACGTTTCCGAATCGTATGGCTCTTCGGGTAGAACTAACCGTCCCTAAATCCTTCGGATGATCATCTTGAGAGTCTAGAACATTCATATCATAGAACACAATGATATAGAATGTCATCGCCAGCTTCCACACAGTAGAAACAACTCAATCAATGAGTTTATTGGAAAAGATGGGGATAGTGATGGGGATAGTCAGGGTGCTTCTTTTCCAGAAAAGATTATGATCGGACCTGATTATTGATCGTTTCACTAAACCCTTCATGGGAAGTTTCCTGAACTGGATTGGGTGACCGGATCAAATGCTTGTGAAGCATTGATGCAAGGGTGATTCGGAATTCGGAAGATCCACTCGGAAGGATTGGTTCGGAAGGACAATGATGTAGATGAGGTGTCCATATTGTGATCGTGACAAGTACTCACTCAAATGTGTAGTTGCTATTCAAGGTAGTTTACGATGAGTTGGCAAGTTGGAGTAGAACAATCAAGTAGACATACAATAATTGAACTAGGGAACATACATGCAAATGTGCTAGCTATATACTGAATGATTTGGAAGAGAGAGCGAATGGAAAAGACTCTGTGAGGGTCGGAAAGTAGCTAAGGTACATGTATAGTAATGAAAGGCCATATGAAACAAAGGACAAGGGTGGTAGGAAAATTGTGAATAGGAAAGAGATTTAATGAACTAGGAATAGGTCCTGAAACATGTTTCTGAATCACATGGCTTGTCGGGTAGAGATGACTGTGTGCAAGTCCTTCGGAGGTGATCCTGAGAGTCTTGGATATTCAGACCATGAAGCCTAATAATATGAAATGTCATCGCAAACTTTGATATAATAGAAATGACTCCATTAATAAGTTCATTTGGAAAAGATGGGGATAGTGATGGGGATAGTCAGGGTGCTTCTTTTCTAGAAAAGATTATGATCAGACCTGTTTGCTGATTGATTCACTAAACACCAAATGAGGCAATTTCTAGGCTATGTTGAGTGACTGGATTAAATATAAGTGAAGGGTTCCGGGGAGCATGATTCAGATTTCCAAAGGAGGTTCTTGGATGTGTTTGGGATATATGTTTCAGGGATGAAACAGTCAAAGACTCTAAATTGTAATCATGACAAAGTGCTCCTTAGAGTTTCTTGCAACACCTGAAACTCCAAAGTTTCTAGGCTCTGAAATCAGGGACTGGGTGATTGAGAGGGCACAATATAAAAGTTGAAACCAGGTCCCTTTGACTCTGAGCCCTTGATGAAATCCAGACTCCAGACTCTTGTCTTCCCCCTGGATGACTCAGCATTTAGCATAAAAAACTGTTGAAGAATTTCTCAAGAATTCCTAATGATTGTGAAATTCTTTGGAACATTTACAAAGATATTTTGTCTGAATTTTCTACCTTTTTATTGCAAGATTTTTGACCAAGACAAAATTTTCAGAAACATTTAATTTGTTTTTCTTTGATTTGAGTGTCAAAATATGGAACTTTTTGACAATTCTTCAATTTTTTTATTTGAAAATTCCACTATCACTGGGAAAAGGAAATTATACCCTACCTGGGAACATGGGATGGACATTTAAAATAATTAATTAATTTCCAAAATGGATGTTTCTTGGAAATATAAAATATTCTAACTATTTTCTGAGCTATAGAGTTTTTCTAGGATATATATATATATATATATGATATTTTCCTAGATTATTCAGAGTCAGACTATGCCTGAAATATTAGAAATGTTCTTGTGGAAGTTCTCAGAAACTTAACATTTTCTGGAAATTCCTGGCAAAAGAGCAATTGTACATATTTTATTCCACAATCTGGAAAATTCTCTGAAATATATATTGGACATGTTGAGTATATCCATGGGATATAAAGATAAATTACTAGTGGATATTCTGTTCCAGAATACCTTAAATGTCCAATGCATATTCCAGACATTTTACACCGGAATTTATGTAGGTAATGTATGTCAGGGGACAACCTGTTTTCACCGAATCCTTCACCTCTATGGCCTTCACACATATGAAGCACAAGCCCGAAGCACGAGAACCTCAGTCTGAAACCTTGGGTCATTGACCCAAAGCCTCTGATTACCAGTCCGAAGTCTTGGGCCCCTGGTCCGAAACCTCAGATCCCCTCGGGGGTAGGGCCCAAGAACTCAGCCCACCTTGGGGGTAACCCAAACATCTGACCCAAACACCCAACCTGATATCCAGTCTTCATCAGAGATAGATTACCTTATGGGGATAGAAGTCAGGCAGGGTTGACAGTGCGTAGGAATGCCCCTGGTTGGGCATTAGGTAATCGTATATAGTTGTATCTGTCAAGACCATAGGCCATTTGTTCAGGCCAAGCCACTTACTCCGGTGGGTGGCCATCTATGACCAGCATTTTCTATTCCATCGTACCACTTTCTATTTTTACCTTCCATACTATATAACTAAGTAGCTAGAATACTCTAGGACTTCAGTGCTTCGTGACAAAGACTGAAGTGAGTAGAATTTCCTTTGTTCCAACAAGTACTTACTTATCTTCTGTGATACAGTTCTTGTTCTTAGGTAGCTGCTCCACAATACAGAGTGCTTCATGGCAAAGACTGAATTCTTGTTCTTAGTTTAACAGTATCACTGGTAGTGGGGACCCTTAGACTTTTCTCTTTGGATTTCCCCTCTGCTGGGTGAGAGTTTTCCATTGTATTTCCTTGCCTATATATATCTTTGGATTTCCCCTCTACTAGGCATCTGTGAGCACTAGGAGGGTTGCCCTTACAGAAGAAAAGTCTCCAGAGAAGGACTGGTGGTCAGAGTGCAATTACCAAAATAGGTAACTACGGAATTGAGGACAGTGACTTGGAGGATGCAACCTCTCCCATACGCACTGCACCTGACTACCCCTCCTCTATCATCGGAACACCCAACTCTGAACGCTGAATGGACCCTCCCTCCCTGCTCAAGATGGATACACCAGAAGATCGTCTCTGGGCTGTGGAAGAGGAGTTGTTAGCAAACCAGATGAAGACTGATGCCATTCAACCAGCCTTAAAATCTATCCTGGCAAATTTAGAAATTGACCCACAAGATGTAGCAACAAGCCCCAAACCAAACCCGAGGCTGAAGATGGACTCATGGGATAGACCCAAAGAACCAAACACCAGTACCATAGGGAGACAGCTGAGACTGGCCCTTCCTTCGGACTTTGATGGAGACCAAAACAATGGCCATGTGTTCCTCAACTCTTGCAGGCTCTACTTCCAGATCTGCAAGGGGGACTTTCCAAATGACCAAGTCCGGATCCACTGGGCCCTCTCCTTATTCAAAACTGGCCGAGCAGCTTGGTTTTTGAATGAAGTAATGTGAACCAAACACAAAACTCAAAGGGCAAAGTACTCGGACTGGAAGGACTTTGAAAGAAATTTTGAAGAAAACTTCTGTCTGAGAAATGAACAAGTCTCAGCACTTACTAAGCTAGAAGGCACCAGTTGGTACCAGGGAAAAGATTCAGTCAAAGACTACATTGACCGGTTCTTGTAATTGGTAGAAATGGCCGGATACTCTGATGACAAGACCATTGTGATCAAATTTCACAAAGGCCTTGACCCTGCAATTCAAAACTAGGTATCAACTCTTGGAGAACACATGCTGGATATAGATGAACCAGAGAAATGGTTCCAAGCTGCTTGGAGAGTGCCCTGGAATCGAGAGGCCAATGAAGCCTTTATGGAATCCAGTTGAAATGTATCAAAAGGCAGCACCCGAGCCCTACCACCGAAGTTTACCTCAGCCTTCAGACGTTCCTATACTACCTCACCTGACACCTTGGGTCTACTTTGGAGCACTCCGAAGAATGTCCCTAAGATCCTAAAGGTGATTCCAACTCCAGCAAAGGATGGCCTGACACCCATGGAAATAGATAGGACAAAAAACCGAAACAGCCTCTCAACAGTTATGTGCTATTGATGCCATCAGACTGTCAGAATCCAAATATCAGTGATAAAAGTTGTAGGTGAATGTTGTGTTAGTAATTCTGTTTGGAAATGCTCCTGATGATAATAGAATGGTATTCGAAGGTGAATAGATATCCTACAGTAAAAGCGAATGGCTTTTGGAACGTTTGCGAATAAAATGGATAGTTCCGAAGTGATAGAGGTTCTGAAAGGATTCTATCTTGTAGATCAAATGAACTTTGCAGTCCATGTCAATCACAGCCATTGATTTCACATTCATTCGAAGTGTGTTTAAATTATTATAAGTAGAGTTGGAGTGCTCACTCAAATGTGAAGTTGTTGTTCAAGGTGATTTTATGATGAGTTGGCAAGTTTGAGTAGAACAATCAAGTTGATGTACAATAATTGAACTAGGGAATATACATGCAAATGTGCTAGCTATATACCAAACTATTTGGAAGAGAGAGCGAATGGGAAAGAGTCCATGAGGGTCAGGAAGTAGCTAAGGCACATGTATGCTAATTAAAGACCATGGAAAACAAATAACAAGGGAAGTAGGAAAATTGTGAATGAAGACAAAGATTAACAGACCAACAATAGCTCTTGAAACATGTTTCTGAATTGCATGGCTCTTCGGATAGAACTAACCATCCCTAAATCCTTCGGAGGGTGATCCTTGTCAGAATCCAAGTAATAGTGGTAGATGTTGTGAATAGATGTTGGGTTAGTAAAAGTGTTCGGAAACATTCCTAATGGTAACAGGATGGTTTTGGAAAGTGAATAGAAATCCTACAGTAAAAGCAAATGACTTTCGGAACGTCTGTGAATGAAGTGCATAGTTCCAAAGAGACAGAGGTTCTGAAAGGATTCTATCTCGTGGATTGAATGAACTGTGCAGTTCATGTTGATCACAGCCAATGATCTTACATTCCTTGAAGTGGATTTAATTAATAAAAGTGGAATTGGGGTGCTTACTCAAAAAGTATAAAGTTGTTGTTGAAGTTGAGTTGGGAGTGAGTTGGCAAGTGTGAGTAGAAAATCAAGTTGACATACGATAATTGAACTAGGGAATGTACATGCGAATGTGCTAGTTATATACTGAACCATTTGGAAGAAAGAGCGAATGGGAATGAGTCCATGATGGTTAGAAAGTAGCCAAGGTACATGTATACTAATTAAAGGCCATAGGAAACAAAGAACAAGGGTGGTAGGAAAATTGTGAATGAAGAAAAAGATTAACAGACCCACAATAACTCTTGAAACATGTTTCCAAATTGCATGGCTCTTCGGGTAGAACTAACCATCCCTAAATCCTTCGGAGGGTCATCCTGAGGGTCTAGAACATTCATATCATAGAACATGATGATATGGAATGTCCTCGCAAGCTTCCACCCAATAGAAATAACTCAATCAATGAGTTCATTGGAAAAGATGGGGATATGTCAGAATCCAAATAATAGCAACAAATGTTGTGGATAGATGTTGGATTAGTAAAAGTGTTCGGAAACATCCCTAATAGTAATAGGGTGGTTTTGGAAAGCAAATGGAAATCCTACAGTAAAAGCGAATGACTTTCGGAACATCTGCGAATGAAGTGCATAGTTCCGAAGAGATAGAGGTTCCGAAAGGATTCTATCTTGTGAATCGAATGAACTTTGCAGTTCATATCGATCACAGCCAATAGTCTTACATTCCTTGAAGTGGATTTAACTAATAAAAGTTGAATTGAAGGGCTTACTCAAAAAATATACAGTTGTTGGTGAAGTTGAGTTAGGAGCAAGTTTGGCAAGTGTGGGTAGAAAATCAAGTTGACATATGATAATTGAACTAGGGAACATACATGCGAATGTGTTTAGCTATATACCGAAGGGTTCGGAAGAGAGGGCGAATGGGAATGAGCCCGTGAGGATCAGAGAGTGATCAAGGTACATGTATACTAATTAAAGGCCATAGAAAACATAGAATAGTGGGGGAAGGAAAATTGTGAATGAAGAAAAGGATAATCGACCATCACCAACTCTTGAAACATGTTTCCGAACCACGTGACTCTTCGGTTAAGGATAGCCATGCCTAAATCTTTCGGAGAGCCATTCTGAGAGTCTAGAACGTTCATATCATTGAGCCTGATGATATGGCAAGTCATCGCAAGCTTTGAGTGAATATGAATAACTCAATCCATAGTTTCATGGTGAAAGATGGGGATAGTGATGGGGATAGTCAGGATGCTTCTTTTCTAAAAAAAGAATATGATGGGACCTGACCACTGATTGTTTCACCAGGATTGTTTCAATAGATGACGTATTTGAGGCAAAGTGATAGGCAAAGAGTTGTGGGATGAAAGTGATGGGAGTGTGGGAATGTTGCTTCGGGCTTCGGACGAAATGCTTCGGAAGGATTGCTTTGGAACGAATATAGTGTGAATTGAATGTCCAGACTGTGATCGTGACAGGATAGTGATGGGGATAGTCAGGGTGCTTCTTTTCCAGAAAAGATTATGATCAGACCTGATCATTGATCGTTTCACTAAACACTTCATGGAGTGATTCCTGAACTGGATTGGGTGACCGGATCAAATGTATGTGAAGCATTGATGCAAGGGTGATTCGGAATTCAGAAGATCCATTCGGAAGGATTGGTTCGGAAGGACAAAGTGTTGTGGAATTAACTACAGGCACATATATGCTGCTCCCAAGATATCCGGACGGGCGCTTAACTGCCGGATAGGAGGGGAAGGCAATATATGCTGCATTCCTCAGGTCAATCTCATTCCCTTCATCTGAATTTATAACCATCCTTTAGATACTTCTCTTATAAGTATATGGACCAAGTTTTATTAGCTAGAGTCGTCTAGTTACTTAGTTATGTAGTTAAGTATAGTTCCCGGTCAGGGATGACCGGAGACTATACAGCTGCACGGGCAGCCGTAGACGAACCCCTCAGTGTGTTCTATCACTGAGGTGGTGAGTCTAACATTTGTTTACCTTGTAGAAGAGTAGCTAACTGGTTAGTAGATATCTCTGTCTGCAGGTAGTTATTTAATACTATAGTGTGTTCTATCACTGAGGTGATATCTCTGTCTGCAGTATCAAATTTTCAAATATTTCTCCTATCTACAACAATCCAATAGCAACAACACAAAGATATAGATGAGGTGTCCATATTGTGATCATGACAATCCTGAGGGTCTAGAACATTCATATCATAGAGATATCATAGAGTCTAACAATATGAGATGTCAATGCAAGCATTGATTGAATATGAATGACTCAATCAATAAGTTCATTGTGGAAGATGGGGATAGTGATGGGGATAGTCAGGGTGGTTCTTTCTAAAAAAAGATCACGATTGGACCTGATCAGTAATTGTTTCACTAAACATCAACTGGAGTAATTGATGAACTGGATTGGGTGACTGGATTGAATATATGCTAAGAATAGAGGAAGGATTGTTTTGGATTTCTGAAGGAGGTTTTCGGAAGCATTCGGGGATTGTGGTTCACAGGAGAACAATGTAATGGCCTAAACTGTGATTGTGACAGACAGGCCATTACTCCTGAGACTGCCCCAGGAGTTATGACATCCGAACCATGACCTCCGAGGAAAAACTTGAACTTCTACCCGAGTTGCTGGCCTTAGCAGACATGTCCGAAGTCCCAGACCCTGAGACCAAACCGAGACCTGAGGGAGATCCAGAAATGGATTCTTTGGAGGATTTTGGAAGCCGCAGTGGGTGAATAGTGTGCCCCCACTGCCTGTACATAACAGATTCTCCTGTCTTGAAATCGAGCATGAAATGAACCCTCGGGCCTCCGGGAGTTCGACAATGAAGTCAACACTGATTGTGTCCCATTGATGCTTGGGGATTGGTAGTGGCTGGAGCTCACCCATTGGTGCAGTCCTTTGTGCCTTAGTGCGAAGGCATACGTCACAGGTTTTCACATACTGCCCAATGTACCTGGACATCTGTGGCCACCAGTAGTTCCAAGACACAAGTTATAATGTCTTCCACCTCCCTGCATGCCCAGCTACTCAGGTGTCATGATGTTCGAATATGATATGCTGCCGAAGTTTGGGGTTGTTTGGTACGTAGGCCTTCCCCCAAAACAGCAGTAGGCCATCTCGTTTGGACCACTCCGAAGCCCTTACGATGCGTGAGTGTCCCTTCCGAAGCTCCAAGACAGCCTTGGTCACTGACTCCTCCTTTTCCCCATCTCAGATCATCCTTCGGATATCCCAAAGTATGTCTCATTCTTCACCTACAGCAGCAAGTCCTTCGAGGGCCCGAATGGCAAAAGGTTTGGGTTAGAGCAATGTTTGGTCCTCGTTGTCACTCGCTCTGGACCCGTGGTCAGGTCTTCAGGACAAGGCATCAGTTTTCCCCATAGTTCAGCCAGGCCTGTGGTGGAGCGTGAAATCAAAACGGGATAGGTATAACAACCATCGAGCTTGTCTTTGGTTGAGCTTCTTTGAGGTTTGGAAGTACTCTAAGTTCTTATGATCTGTCCAGATCTCAAATTTGAGTTGGGCTCCTTCCAGGAGATGCCTCCATTCCTCTAGGGCTCGGATTATGGCCAACATCTTCTTGTCATGAATCTCATAGTTCCGCTCCACTGGGCTAAGGCTTTTGGATAGGAAGGCTATGGGGTGCCACCTGTAATCCTCGGATTGTTGAGAGATGACCACTCCTGTCGCAAAGTCTGAAGAGTTGGCCTCCACTTGGTACATCCGAGTGTCATCTGGGAATGCCAGGACTGGGGCCGAGGTGACGTGTTCCTTGAGTTTGTGAAAAGCTGCATCTTTGGGTTCACCCCACTTCCAGGTATCTCCTTTCTTTGTCAGGTCAAAGAGAGCTCAGGCATGGTGTGAGAAGTCCTTGATGAACCTCCGATAGAAGTTCGCAAACCTGAGAAAGGCTTGCACTTCCTTTTGGGTCTTCAGAGTCAGCCAATCTGTAACTCCTTTGACCTTAACTGGGTCCATCTCGGCATGTCCTTTGGAGATGATGAGTCCGAGGTACTCGATGGATATACCTTCAAACTCGCACTTCTCGGGTCGGAGACAGAGCCCATGCTCTCAGAGTCTCTCCATTACTCTTTGGACTACCATCCTGTGCTCAGAGATAGTCTTAGAGAAGATGAGAATGTCATCCAAGTACACACAGACTACCCCTTCCATGATGAGGTCTTGGAAGATGTCATTCATCATCATTTGGAAAATGGCTGGGCTATTGGTCAGTCCGAAGAACATCACCTGAGGCTCAAACAGGCCTCGGTTGGTTCAGAAGGCTGCCTTCCACTCGTCTCCCTCTCGGATCCGAATGTTATTATACCCCCATCAAACATCAAGCTTGGTGAAGTACTTCGTGCCTCGGAGTTGGTTGATAAGCTCGGGGATGAGAGGAATCGGGTATCGGTTTTTGACCATCATAGCATTTAGGGCTCGGTAGTCCTGTACGAGCCTGAGTGCTCCATCCTTCTTTTTGATAACAAAGACCAGCGAGGCCATTGGGGATTTTGATGGTCAGATCTTGCATGAGCAAAGGTTCCCCTGAAAAAATTCGTCCAACTGTGTCTGCTCATTTGGAGATAGGGGGTACACCTTGCAATTAGAGGGCTTCACACCTGGCTCTAGCTGAATGGCATGGTCCCAGATCCGTTGACCTGGCAGGGTGTCAAAGGAGTCCTTGTGTCAGAATCCAGATATCAATGATAGAAGTTGTGGATAAGTGGGGTGTCAGTGATTCCATTCGGAAATGTCTTTAATGATAATAGAGTGGTATTCAAAGTGAAGATAAATCCTACAGTAAAAGCAAATGACTTTCGGAACGTCTGCGAACAAAATGCATAGTTCCAAAGAGATAGAGGTTCCGAATGGATTCTATCTCGTAAATCAAATGAACTTTGCAGTTCATGTTGATCACAGTCAATGATCTTACATTCTTTGAAATGTGTTAAACTAATAAAAGTAGAATTGGAGTGCTTACTCAAATATGAGGTTGTTGTTCAAGTTGAATTTAGGATGAGTTGATAAGTATGGGTAGGAAGAATCAAGTTGACATACAATAATTGAACTAGGGAACATACATGCAAATGTGTTTAGCTATATACCGAAGGGTTCGGAAGAGAAAGTGAATGGGAATGAGTCCGTGAGGATCAGAAAGTAGCCAAGGTACATGTATACTAATTAAAGGCCATAGAGAACAAAGAACAATGATGGAAGGAAAATTGTGAATGAAGAAAAGGATAATAGACTATCACCAACTCCTGAAACATGTTTCTGAATCGTGTGGCGCTTTGGGTAGGGATAGCCATGCCTAAATCTTTTGGAGAGTCATTATGAGAGTCTAGAACATTCATATCATTAAGCCTGATGATATGGCATGTCGTCACAAGCTTTGAGTGAATATGAATAACTCAATCAATAATTTTATGGTGAAAGATGGGTATAGTGATGGGGATAGTCAGGGTGGTTCTTTTCTAAAAAAAGAATATGATTGGACCTGACCAATGATTGTTTCACAAGACTTGTTTCACTAGATGGAGTATTTGAGTCGAAGTGATAGATAAAAGAGTTGTGGGATGAAAGAGTTGTGGGATGAGTTGTGGGATGGAAGTGTGGGAATGTTGCTTTGGACTTCAGACAAAATGCTTTGGAAGGTTTGCTTCGGAACGAGGATGATGTGAATGGAATGTCCAAACTGTGATCATGACACCTTGGAGAAGACATCTTCAAAGTCTCGGAGGTGCTCGGGGATTTTGGACGAGGCCTGATGATGCTTGTCATGAGCCTCAGCTAGCCTCTGAGATGTAGTTTGGGTAGCTTGGATCTCATGAAGGGCCAGGTCGAGTGGAACGCAGAGCAGTCGGTCACCTTGTGAGAGCTGATCCTCTGGTCCTAACTCGGGGATGAGGTCCAAAACTTCAGGCTTGGAGTCCGAGGCCTCGGTCCAATGACCCAAGACTTTGGGCTCAGCACCCAAGTCTTCGGACTCAGAGTCTCAGGCTTCGGACTCTTCGCCAGTGAAGTCAGGCATCGGTCCA
>QMFG01017195.1:0-11673 GCA_003314545.1 Ramaria sp. MG151
GAAACAAGTTTCAGGATTTATTTCTAGTTCATTAAATCTTTTTCCTATTCACAATTTTCCTCCAACCTTTGTTCTCTATTTTCTATGGTCGTTAATTAGCATACATGTACCTTAGCTACTTTCCGATCCCCACGGACTCCTCCCCATTTGCTCTTGCTTCCAAACCATCTAGTATATAAGTAGCACATTTGCGTGTATGTTCCCCAGTTCAATTATTGCACGTCTGCTTGATTAATCTACTCTAACTTGACAACTCATCGTGAACTATCTTGAACAGCAACTTCACTTCGAAGTAAGTACTATAAGATTTATCTATTTTGGTTTGAATACACTTCAAAAGAATGTAAAACCATTGGCTGTGATCAGCATGAACTGAAAGGTTCATTCGATCCATGAGATAGAATCCTTTTGGAATATCTATCTCTTCGGAACTATGCACCTCTTCGCAAACATTCCGAAAGCCATTCGCTTTTACTGTAGGATTCCTATTCACTTTCAAATATCATTCTATTAGTATTGAAACATTTTTGAACATTACTACTAACACTATATTCACCTATAACATTCATCTTTGATAATTGAATTCTGACAACAGCGTACCCTCGCATGTAACCTCAGATAGAGGTTTGGAGTTCGTCTCCCATTTCTTCGAATCGTTGGGTAAAGCCTTAGACATGACGCTTCACTTCACCTCAAGCTACCACCCCGAGGGCAATGGTCAGACCGAACATACTAAGCAAATGTTGGAACAATACCTTCGAGTGTATAGTAACTACCAACAGAACAATTGGGCAGATCTACTTCCACTCGCCAAATTTGCTTACAACAATGCCCCAAGTGCCACGACGGGCATATTGTCAGATTTCAAATATCAGTGATAAAAGTTGTAGATGAATATGGTGTTAGTAATTATGTTTGGAAATTTTTCCAATAATAATAGAATAGTATTTGAAAGTGAATAGGAATCCTACAGTAAAAGCGAATGGCTTTCGGAACATTTGCAAATAAAATGCATAGTTCCAAAGAGATAGAGCTCTTGCATCAATGCTTCACATATATTTGATCCGGTCACCCAATCCAGTTCAGGAATAACTCCATGAAGTGTTTAGTGAAACAATCAATAATTAGGTCCGATCATAATCTTTTCTGGAAAAGAAGCACCCTGACTATCCCCATCACTATCCCCATCTTTTCCAATGAACTCATTGATTGAGTTATTTCTATTATTTGGAAGCTTGCGAGGACATTCCATATCATCATGTTCCATGATATGAATGTTCTAGACCCTCAGGATAACCCTCCGAAGGATTTAGGGACAGTTAGTTCTACCCAAAGAGCCATGCGATTCGGAAACATGTTTCAAGAGTTATTGTGGGTCCGTTAATCTTTTTCTTCATTCACAATTTTCCCACCACCCTTGTTCTTTGTTTCCTATGGCCTTTAATTAGTATACATGTACCTTGGCCACTTTCGAACCATTACGGACTCATTCCCATTCGCTCTTTCATCCGAACGGTTCAGTATATAGCTAGCACATTCACATGTACATTCCTTAGTTCAATTATCATATGTCAACTTGATTTTCTACTCACACTTGCCAAACTCGCTCCCAACTCAACTTCACCAACAACTGTATATTTTTTGAGTAAGCACTTCAATTCAACTTTTATTAGTTAAATCCACTTCAAGGAATGTAAGATCATTGGCTGTGATCAACATGAACTGCAAAGTTCATTTGATTCACGAGATAGAATCCTTTTGGAACCTCTGTCTCTTCAGAACTATGCACTTCATTCACAGACATTCCGAAAGTCATTTGCTTTTACTGTAGGATTTCTATTCACTTTCCAAACCCATTTGGTTATCATTGGGAATATTTCCGAATACCTTTACTAACACAACATTCATCCACAACATCTATCACTGTTATTCGGATTCTGACACCCATCACTATCCCCATCTTTTCCAATGAACTCATTGATTGAGTTATTTCTATTGTGTGGAAGCTTGCGATGACATTCCATATCATCATACTCTATGATATGAATGTTCTAGACCCTCAGGATCACCCTCCAAAGGATTTAGGGATGGTTAGTTCTACCCAAAGAGCCATGCTATTTGGAAACATGTTTCAAGAGTTATTGTTGGTCCGTTAATCTTTTTCTTCATTCACAATTTTCCTACCACCCTTGTTTTTTGTTTCCTATGGCCTTTAATTAGTATACATGTACCTTAGCTACTTTCCAACCCTCATGGACTTATTCCCATTCACTCTTCCTTCCGAATCATTCAGTATATAGCTAGCACATTCACATGTATATTCCCTAGTTCAATTATTGTACATCTACTTGATTGTTCTACTCAAACTTGCCAACTCATCGTAAAATCACCTTGAACAACAACTTCACATTTTTAGTAAGCACTTTAAGTCTGCTTATATTAATTCAAACACACTTCAAAAGAATGTGAAATCATTGGCTGTGATTGACATGGACTGCAAAGTTCATTCAATCTATGAGATAGAATCCTTTTGGAAACTCTATCTCTTCAGAACAATGCATTTTATTCGCAAACATTCTGAAAGCCATTCGCTTTTACTGTAGGATTTCTATTCACTTTCGAAAACCATTCTATTACCATTAGGAACATTTCTGAACAGATTTACTACCACAACATTCATCTACATCTTTTGTCACTGATATTTGAATTCTGACAATGTTCCGAAAGCCATTCACTTTTACAGTAGGATTCCTATTCATTTTTGAATACCATTTTATCACCATTAGAAACATTTCCAAACAATACTACTAACACAACATTCATCCACAACTCTTATCACTGATAATTGAATGCTAACAGGCAATTCCTCTACTCCCATTGTCATGCCATGATGATTACCGCTCACATGAGTGGAAAGGAGAGTTGCTGGCCACCACAGTCTTCAGATTGGAGCTCACCATTGCACCTCACATATGACATGTCAAGTTATTAGCTAGGCTCTGCCTCAAGGGATGTGCGTTCCAATGCAAGCCTGCAAGCCTAAGTAGAGGTGTGGACTGGGAAGGCCCAGGGTGTCAGTTGGGGAGGGTCTGTCACGATTACAATATGGACACCTTGTCTATATCATTGTCTTTCCAAACCAACCCTTCTGAATGGATCTTCCAAACTCCAACCATCATCATACCAATTACATCATTTCCATCCAACAACCTTCTTCTCCATCAGTTTCCCTGAATTGATTTATCCAATGTTTAGTGAAACACATCTTTGGTCAGGGTCAATCATAATCTTTTCAATAAAGAACCACCCTGACTATCCCCATCACTATCCCCATCTTTTTCAATAAACTCATTGATTGAGTCATTTATGTTCTACCAAAGCTTGCAATGACATTCTATACCATTAGACTTTATGATATGAATGTTCTGGACCCTCAAGATCATTGTCCAAAGGATTTGCACATGGGCATCCCTACCCGAAGAGCCATGTGATTTGGAAACATGTTTCAAGAGCTATTGTTGGTCTGTTAATCTTTTTCCTCATTCACAATTTCCTACCTCCCTTGTTCTTTGTTTTCTATGGCCTTGAATTAGTATACTTGTACCTTAGCTATTTTCCGATCCCCATGGACTCTCTCCCATTCGCCCTCCCTTCTGAATCATTTGGTAGATAGGTAGAGCATTTACATGTATATTCCCTAGTTCAATTATTGTGCATCTACTTGATTGTGCTACTCAAACTTGCTAACTCATCATGAACTACCTTGAACAGCAATGAGTGAGTACTCCAACTTCATTTATATTAGTTTAGACACACTTTGAAAGAATGTGAGACCATTGGCTGTGATCAACATGGACCGCAAAGTTCATTCGATCCACGAGATAGAATCCTGTTAGAATATCTATCTCTTTGGAACTATGCACCTTTTCACAAACATTCCAAAAGCCACTCACTTTTACTGTAGGATTTCTATTCACTTTGAAAACCATTCTATTACTATTAGAAACATTTCCAAATGCTACTACTAACCCTACATTCATCTACAATTCTTATCTTTGATAATTGGATTCTGACAGGGTCACACTGTGTGGGAATCGTATAAAGGGGAGTGTGAAAGGAGTCAGCAGCAAGAGCACAATGGTTAGATAAGGGGACAGATTGTAGAGTAGCATTGTAGGAGGTATGTGGAATAAAGTCAATGCTAGGGGGTTCGGCCTGTGTGTAGATAGCAGTGTGAAGATGTAAGGTTAGTAGTTTTTGTTGAGAGAATAGTGAGAAAATAGAATGGACCTGATTACTGAGAGGAACAAGCCTATGTCATCTTTTCCTTATCATTTATTTCTTACTTCCCTCCATATGTCTTCAGTTATCGGTCACCTTCACGTCCTCACCCTTGTCGCAAACCGGAAACACAATATGCAGGCCAACGACATAACGAGGCGATTACACTGCATCGTCATTGGATCGCATTTACGAGTCTCCATGAAATGATGACATATAATCATCATATACAAGGGGGTTACCACCCCAAACATTTCAAAATGGCGTTGTATGACCTGCAAATGACGAGTCAAGGCCCCGGACATTCGCATAGCTGGGACAGAATTACAAAAAAGAGGATTGTGAAGGGACAAAAAATTTATAAGTACACTATTGTCACATGTATTCACTGAGACCTCTCCTATAGGTATAGCTATATAAAAATGTATAACTAGATAGAGAATTGACGACTTCTGACTCAAGTAAAATAAGGCTAACCGCCTTACAAGTCGCTCATTTAAAAAGTTCTTATTCCAACAAAATACATATTCTACCACCTTCAAATCTATCATCGCGAGTGAGCATCGTCCTTCCATGCAATACAATGTGTCGACGTGACACAACACGCCCCAAACCCATCACGTGACAGACGTGTCACAACCGCGTCAATGCCAACGACCTCCCAGCTCACAGCACAATAATAAGGATTTGTCCCTCGTACTCTTAATAGATTAAGAGTCTCATTAGTTCACGATGGCCCAACCAGCTACAACCGTCACATCCCATTTCAAACACGACATCCACAAGTTTCGAGATATTAAACCAAAACTCAACAGAGACAACTGGACGTCATGGAAAAGGGAAATGCTGGCAACGGCAAGGGACAGAGGGATACATTCAATTATTACTGGTGCGGAGCCATTTCCGGATGCCACTAATCAGACAGTTATTGTCACAAGCGGTGTCCCAATGGTCGGAAACGTTACACTCACTCAATTACAAGAAGACTGGAATGACAAAAATAATGTTGCATACAGCCAGATACTCCTCTGCATCTCTCCCGAGCTGCAAACCACCATTGATCATACTGAGTCATGTGCCGAGGCTTGGTCGGTCCTCACCAAAAAGTTCAAATCGATGGACCCAAGTAAGGTCAGCATCGTCAGGACCAAGTACGATAATTATCACATGTCGGAGGGGCAATCCGTTTCATCATACATAATGACGATGAAGGACTTTAGAAATCAACTGGCAAAAATGGGTGAGAAGATCGCAGATTCAACTCACGCAGCCACTATCCTCAGGAATGTTCCTGAATCCTGGAGGACGATCACCCAGACAATTAGAATGATTACCAGGAATCCCGATGATATCGAAGAAAGACTTGAGGCATACGAGGCCGACCTTAACGCCGTCGAAATTTCAACCCAGGCAGCTACAGCTTTCGCAGCCCAATCAAAAACCACTGAGTGCTTCAATAACCCTATTCAGAGGCTTGCCACCCCTTCAAACCAAGGGAATTTTGAATGCAACCGTGCGGGCCAAGTAGAGAAGAACAACACGCAAAGGCCAACTTATCGATGCAATAATTGCGGAAAAGAGGGACATTCGGTCATGAGGTGCTTTGCACCCGGAGGAGGGCTTGAAGGACAGGTACCGTGGGGAAGAAAGAACAAAGAACATGAAGGTGGTTTCAGCAGCACGCCCAAAGAAGGAAGGCAAGATCAAATGCAACCAAGTCAACCCCCGAGGCAAGTTGCACCAAGTTCTGCACAACTTGCTAACAGTGTAGGCAAGAACATTGTTATGATGGCACGAGTCGAGGAAATCAAAGAACCATCAAGCAACGTTACGATCTCTACAAATCCCTTGGCCCTATCCACCATTGAGAACTTCTCACATACCTGGTTACTCGACTCAGCTGCATCAAGCAACATATGTGGCAACCACAACTTATTCGAGGAAATTCATGACATTCCAGCAATAACCATAGAAACTGCAAGTGGAGAATCATTTATAGCAAATCAAAAAGGAACAATCAGAATAATTCTCCAGAGCAGTACGTCCATGTGTCTGCCGGCCCTTACGTTAACTTTGCAGAACGTCATACTCGTTCCAAATCTCAAGGCCAATTTGTTATCGGTTGGACGAATGACCACAGCAAATGTGGAGGTCATATTCAACAAAGAACATACTATGCTTCGATTTCAGGGAGAAATCATTGCCAAAGGGATGAAAATCAATAACTTGTTCGCGTATAAGGCATGACCACTCAAGGAGAACTCACTCGAAAGGGCAAACTATTCAGCAGAACAAGATGACCTTACATTATGGCATCACAGACTTGCCCACACTGGTCTATCTACAATCGAGAAAATGGGAAAACTTAAAACTTCCATTGGCCTCCCCCAACTCAATGCAAAAACACACATCAAGCCGTGTGCAGATTGCCCCTTCAGGAAGCAGACGAGAGGACCATTCAGAAAGGTGGAGGAAATGCCAGAGAGAATCAGAGATATAATCTCTTCAGATGTATGTGGTCCATTCGAAACATCAATTGGCGGATACAGGTACTTTATTACCTGAATCAACCACAAGACAAGATTTGTCAATATCGACTTCCTCAAAGACAAGGAATGCGCTACTGTGACAAGTCTATTCAAGGAATACATCGCATGGTTAAAGAATCAAAAGGGAGTGGAAGTGAAAAGAATAAGGACAGATAATGGTGGAGAGTACACGGGGAAGGAATTCGAGAAAACATGCAGTGAACATGGAATCATACATGAGACGACTTCACCCTACACGCCAGAGCACAACGCTACTGCTGAGAGATATAACCGCACATTACAGGACGGAGCTCTCACACTACAGCATGATGCGAATCTCTCAAACAGATTCTGGGTGTCAACGGTCCACACAGTCAATTTCGTTAAAAATCAGCTTTTACACCAGAAAATCGGAATATCCCCATATGAGGCATTTTGGGGATCAAAGCCACGCGTTGACTGGCTCCGTGTTTACGGATCAAAATGTTGGGCACTCGTACCAAAGGCAACAAGGAAGAAAGGAGATTACAAATCAATCGAAGGAATATTTGTTGGATACTTCGATAACTCCAAGGCGTACAAGGTGTGGATACCTCGAACCCGTTCACTTATCAAAGTTAGGGACGTTATCTTTGACGAAATAAGACACATTGAAAGAGTTACGATTCACACAACGGACGAAGATGAAACACCATTATTATGGAAACACGACAGTGCCCTACCAACTACGATCACCACCATGGATGCTCCTTCAGCAGAAAAGAAAGAAGAAGAGGAAGAGAGAGAACAAGCAATTGAACAAGTACAAACGATCAACGGAGAAGGAGCGATTGAGGGGGAGCAAGGGAGTGGAAAAGCAGGAGATGGTGAAGAAAAACAGGAAGAAAAAGAAGAAAAAGAGAGAACAACTGAAGGTGATGCGGCCACAAAAGAATTCCTATGTGGACCTTGGATGGATCCAACCAATGTGGAATGCGGAAGAGGAAGACGCCATGCAGCCCTGTTAGCTGAAGTCACTTCAATAACCAGAGGTTCAAAATCCCTAGAAGACACTGAAGTAGCCATGTGTAAGGGCAACCTCACCTTACCTGGGATATGCCTGCTGGCAGGCATACTGCAGGGGATACTACCCTGTCAGCATCCTGCCTAGGCCTGCAAGGGCACTCAAACCCCAAGCTACCCACAGGGACTCACTCTAGGCTGGTAAGGGAAATCCAAAGTTATATAAAAATCAAAAGAGTAACTACAGTAGCGAGACACATACCTGGTAAGGGAAATCCAAAGAGAAAAGGGTGAGGATTCCCTTACCTAAGCGACTAACTATATAGCTACTGGTGGTCAAACAAGAGCAAACAAAGGTGTAACTAGCACTAGGGTAAAATAGAGAAAAAGGGAGGCGAAGGACATAATACTAGAGATAGGATAGATCTAGTATAAAAGGAAATAGGGGAAAAGGAGGGAAAAAGGAAAGGGGGAAAAGGGAAAAAGGGGAAAAAGAGAGGAAAAAGGGAATAAACCGGTTGTCCCCTGACACCATGGTCGTATTAGCAGATGATGAACCAGCAAACTACAGCGAGGTGATGAAGTCGGCAAACGCAGAACTGTGGAGGAAAGCATGTGAAGATGAATACGAAATTTTGGGAGGCTATTGCACATGGAAACTTGTCGAATGCCCACCCAAAACAAATGTAGTAGGGAGCCGATGGACGTTTCGAGTAAAACGAGACAATCAAGGACGGGTCGACCGATACAAAGCTAGACTTGTCGCACAAGGATTCTCGCAGGTGGCTGGAATTGACTACGAAGACACGTATTCCCCCACTATTTGAATGACATCTATCCGACTCATCCTAGCGTTAGCCTGCAGATATGATCTCAAATTACAAATGGTCGACGTAAAAGGTGCATACCTCAACGGCCAACTTGACGACACTGTTTACATGCGTCAGCCTGAGGGCTTCATCAAACAGGGAGAAGAACACCTTGTCTGCAAATTGAACAAGAGTATCTATGGGCTAAAACAGTCAGGGAGAGTGTGGCACGGGACAATGAGAAAAGAGATGATACAAATGGGGTTCACACCTGGAAACGCCGACACAACAGTCTATTTCAGGTTTGGAGACAGAGGAGAGATAGAAATCGTGGGGTGGTATGTGGATGATGGTCTATTGGCCGCTAGTTCCACAGAATTGTTGAAGAAGATGGCCACCGATATCCGAGGCAGCTTCGATATACAAGATATGGGTGAACCGACTCGACTCCTTGGCATCAAAATTACTAGAGATCAAGAACTCGGTACCATCCATATCTCTCAGCCCACGTTCATAGAGACCATTGCAAGGCGATTTGCGATCACCCCTGGATGAGGAATCACATCTCCCATGGATCCCAACATCGAACTACGTGCATCATTTCAATCCGAAATCGAACCAGATACTATATACGCAGCCCTGATTGGCAGTATCAATTACTGTGCTGTCTCAACTCGACCGGATATTGCGTATGCTACAAACAAATGTGCTCAATTCGCCTCCAAACCCAATATTACTCACTGGGAAGCCGCAAAGAGGATCGTGAGGTACCTGCTCCATACAAAGGAGTACGGTATAACCTACAAGAGAGAAGGAGAAGGAATGAAAGGTTTTGCACACAACCTCGTAGGATATATGGACGCGGACTTTGCCGGTGACAAAGACAACAGGAAATCAACCACCGGCTGGGTGTTTACATACAACGGTGCACCAATATCTTGGGCTTCAAAGAAACAGAAACTCGTAAGCAGATCCACTATGGAGTCCGAACTCATAGCAGGATCTTTTGCATCGGCAGAGGGGATGTGGCTACACAAACTTGGAAATGACTTCCGACTCAACTTTATTCCCATCCCAATCCTCACCGACAATTTATCTGCCATCGCTTATTCGAAGGATGAGATCAACAACAGTCGTACAAAACATATCGACGTGCATTATCATTATACAAGAGAACAAATTGCCGCCGGTAATATTAAACTTCTATATATCAACTCAATGGAAAACCCAGCGGACGTACTCACCAAGCCTTTGTCACCACACAAGCACCTCCGTATCTTAGCATCGCTCGGATTATGTCGGGCTTGAGGGGGAGTGTTGAGAGAATAGTGAGAAAATAGAATGGACCTGATTACTGAGAGGAACAAGCCTATGTCATCTTTTCCTTATCATTTATTTCTTACTTCCCTCCATATGTCTTCAGTTATCGGTCACCTTCACGTCCTCACCCTTGTCACAAACCGGAAACACAATATGCAGGCCAATGACGTAACGAGGCGATCACACTGCATCATCATTGGATCACATTTACGAGTCTCCACAAAATGATGACATATAATCATCATATACGAGGGGGTTACCACCCCAAACATTTCAAAATGGCATCGTATGACCTGCAAATGATGAGTCAAGGCCCCGGACATTCGCACAGCCAGGACAGAATTACAAAAAGGAGGATCGTGAAGAGGCAAAAAATTTATAAGTACACTATTGTCACATGTATTCACTGAGACCTCTCCTATAGGTATAGCTATATAAAAATGTATAACTAGATAGAGAATTGACGACTTCTGACTCGAGTAAAATAAGGCTAACCGCCTTACAAGTCACTCATTTAAAAAGTTCTTATTCCAACAAAATACATATTCTACAACCTTCAAATCTATCATCACGAGTGAGCATCATCCTTCCATGCAATACAATGCGTCGACATGACACGACACGCCCCAAACCCATCACGTGACAGACGCGTCACAACCGCATCAACGCCAACGACCTCCCAGCTCACAGCACAATAATAAGGATTTGTCCCTCGTACTCTTAATAGTTTTTGGTGTCACCTTGGCCTTCAGAGGGCAGTGCACCCTACCGTGATTTATAGTGTTGCCGTGAAATAGATCAGAGGGCAGTGCACTCTCTTACTGTCCTCAGCTGCCTTTACTAGCACCATTCATCTTCACCTGAAGTGGACCGTTACTAGTGCACCACTAGGACGAGTCAAGTCCGGTATGTTATTATTATCTATCTACTATCTGAACTACAGATTACATAATCCACTGATGGATCAGTAAATCCACCTTTGAATAAAAACAGAAAAACAATACAAAAATATTGCTGACCTCAATTCAAAGCTTCAGGCTTTAGAATATACTTTGTTTATATTTTTAGAATCAACCAGTGAAGCATCCCCGAGCCCACGTGAGCATGAACACACGCATATATGCGTTTGGACACAAATGGGCTCAAACAGCCACCAATTGACGGCCACATGTTTCTGAAACACTTCCAAACATGAATGAAGCATTCTATTTACCATTTCAAGTCACCCCTATTGTCACTGATCCCCAAATGAAGCCGATCACTCCCATTTCATTTAGACAAGCACCCAGAGCTTCAAAATGAAGTTTCACAATTTTTCCCTCTCTTTTTTCTTTGTTCTTTCAGTTCAATATAATTGTTACATGCATGATCTGTAGTTCCCATAGCACACAGATCGGTTTCAGGTGCTTTAGATAGATTTTAGTTACACATTTGTGCATTTTATCCCTCATGTAGATTGGAACCTGTCACGATCATGATTTATGATCTGTTCCGCCTTCTGAACCACCCAAACCACCCGAACATCACGTTTCCGAATCATCGGCAGACTTGTCACACATAAACCATCCAACACTTCGTCATCCTTAACACCTTGAATCATCCTAGCAACATCACAAGGACCCAACCAAGAAATCAGATTCTATTATTAGCCTTTCCTCAGAAAAGATGCATCTACACTATCCCCATCACTATCCCCATCTATTTCTAGGAACTCAATAGCAGGGTCAATTCTA
>QMFG01017197.1:4538-20222 GCA_003314545.1 Ramaria sp. MG151
AAAAAAAAACAATAATCTTTATTCCTTTATCATAACAATAACTATACCACCGAACTCCCGAACTCCCGAGCCCAAACTTTCTACTCCCTATCTTTCTTAAATCTCTCTTTTTCTTTAGTCCCTCTTACCTACCCGAACCTGAGACCGAACCCTCAATTCACACTACCCGAACCCGAACCCTATCTCTTCCCTCTCAAAGTCCCTTCCACTTACATAGACCCGAGCCCGAACCCGAACCGAAAACCCGCATACCCGAACCGGAACTTTATCCTTCTCTCTCAAGTCCCTTCCACTTATACAGACCCGAACCCGAACCAAAACTCACATCAAAAAAATATATATATATATATATTTTTCCTTCTAAGTACAACTACCCCATAGTCTCTTCTTCCCTTTCTTTCCCCTTTCCTTTGTCCACCCAAACCTCGGCATCCACGTCACCCTCCGAATCCCTCCGAACCTCCGACCCCATGCCCCTCGTCCGAGGTACCCAATCCTCCGAGTCCCCGAGCCGCTGCCTCTCAACCTCAGCAATCTCCCTGAGGGACCCTTCGATATGCCGAAGGGTCATCGCAGCGTCCTCCTGTGCCTCCACCCCCCGCCTCAAGGCCTGGAGCAAGTGCTCCAAGACCTCCCCTATGTGCCTCGCCGTGAGGGCTTGCTGCTTCCGGAGCCGATTGCCCTCCTCCAAGGCATCGACCATGCGCTCTAAAAGCGCCTCCGAGACCCGAACGCTCCTTGGGATCGCGACCTCGGCCAGTCCCGCAACGGGGGCAATCCCCTTGGCCTTCTTCCTTGAAGGCCCCTCCTTGACCCCACCCAAGCCTTCAGGGGGACCCCGCTTCTCGGCCCTCGGCCCCGACCCTTCAGCTGCCCCCGACCACTTGCATGCGACTTTGCGTTCACTGCCGTGAACGCAAGAGGCCCCCACCTGACCCAGCACGCAGCGCTCGCCGCGGCAGCTGCATGGGATGCAGACCTCCTGTTGGGATGTCAACCAAAAATAAAAATAAAAAAAAATAAAAAAAAAAGAACAAGTCACTCACCCCAGCTATTTGCACCCTCTCCGCACCACTCGCCTCCGGCTCGGCCGTCCTTCGGCTTTTGCCTTTTGCCTCGGCCGACAGCTCTGCCTGAGCTACCCTACCCGCCTCCTCCTTGGTCTCGGTCCCAACGGCGTGCCCTTCCTGGGCCAGCTTTGCGGCCTTTGCTCAGGCCGCCTCCTCGGCCTGCTTCCTGGCCACCTCCTCGGCCTGCTTCCAGGCCTCCTCCTCGGCCTGCTTCCGGGCCTCCTCCTCGGCCTGCTTCTGGGCCTCCTCCTTGGCCTGCTTTCGGGCCGCTTCCTCAGCCTTCCTTTTGGCCTCCTCTGCGGCCTTCTCCCGGGCCTCCTGCTTGGCCTTTTTTCGGGCCTCCTCGGCCCTCTCCAGCTCTTCCACCTCCTCCATCTCCCGCAATAATCGGGCGCAGCGTTCGGTTATGCTCTCAGGCGCAGGAGTGCTTGACATAGATGGGGAGTGCCTTAATCTAAAGGACCTGCCACCATGCGTGCCCTTATATTCCAAACCTGACTCAAATGTGTCACGTGACTAGGACCCCAGGTACAAGGCTTCGAGGGCTCAGCCTTAAGGGGGGGGTACTTTCAGAACCCCCACCGCCGAACCGAAGCCCCCGGCCCCTCGGGCCCGAGTCCCCGTTCACCTCAAACCCGTTTCATATCCATCCCATCTGTTTGATCTCCTTTTGCATAGCTTACAACCCTGACCTCGGTCATCCGGTCTCCGATCCCCGAACCCCTCCGTATATAAGCTATTCGTTCATGTACATGATAATCAGTTCTGATATCAACTAAGATACCCCAATACACCTTGCTTAATCTCTACGCTCCTTCGTCCCCTTCGTTAAGGTCACACCCGAACTTCGGGTGACCTCGGGCCTCGTCCGAAATACGGGACAGGACTCTGAGCTGGCGCAGCACATAAGCTGAAGCCAAGTCCCACTCGACCCGTTCACCGAGCCTCGGCCCCCCTTGGCAACCTGACCCCGAACCTCGGTCGACTCTATATTGAGTCTCAACCCTCACTTTGCCTCCACTAAGATCTAGTTCTTAACAAGCGGCCAAAAGACAGGTGGCGGTGAAGGCTCGGACGCCTGTGCAGGCCGAGGCGGGGGCTTCAATGCCCGAAGCAACGAGAAAACCCCTTGGGGCTGGGGTAAAATGGAAGGCCAAGAAAGCGGCCGAGGGTCCAGAGGCGTCAGGGAGCAGCAAGGTGAGTTTTCAGAAAAGTTTTTTTTTTTTTTGATTGACTTGTATCGCAGAGGATTTGCAATAAGTGCTGCTTCTGCAGCGAAGTATGCGAGCTCGGGGTCTCGGGGGCCTCGTGCCTGAGGTGTCGCAAGCGGAAAGTGGCCTGCCTATGGCCCGAGGACACCCGAGGGAAGGGAGGGAAGGAGCTGAAGAGGCTCCGGACTGATGATTCGGAGCCCGAGAGTGAGGAGGGGGCTGAGCACCCGGTGAAGAGGGCCAAGGGGGCGGCCTCGCAGGCGGTCCCAATCGCTTGGGAGCCCTTGAACATCGAGGGCTTCTTCGAGCACATCGTGGATGTGCTTGAAGAGGGTAACTGTCTAGAGAGGCAGACGGTGAACGCCTTGCACGACCTGACCGAGGTTGTGCGAGGTACGGTTCGGTCGGATCACTGAGGGGTGGTCGCGGTGGAGGATATCTCAATGAGCTTCAAGCTCATCGAGAGGGGATTGTGAGGGATCACAGTCGTTTGGTGGGGCGAGCTTGTGCCCGAGTCTCGGGCGGACGTGGGCAAGAATGACGATTTGGGCAAGCAGGGGTCGGGGGTTCGGGAGGGTTTGGGAGGGTTTGGAGGGGCGTGTGGAGTCCGAGGTTCAGATTGATAAGGGAAAAGGAAAGGAGAGGAAGGAGGAGACTTTGGAGGAGGGATAGTTGTACTATGGGGAGACTGATAATATAATTTTTTTTTTTTTCATTTTGGGTGTGAGTTCGGTTCAGATTCAGGTTTGGGTTTATGTAGGTAATAAAGACTTAAGAAAGAGAGGAAAGATAAAGTTCAGGTTTGGGTGTTTGGGTGTTTGGGTGTTTGGGTGTACATAGTTATTTATGATAAAAGAAATAAAGAATTTATTTTTTTAATATATCTAAAAGAGAGATCATGTGAGAAAAAGAGAGGAATGAAGGTTCGGGTTACGGGTTCCAAGGTCTGGGTTTGGCAGGGTAGGTGGAGTGGAACTCGGTCACGATTTCAGACACATGTCCAAGTTTGGTTGCGAGGATCCACAATGTTTCTTCATCAGACTAGGTATAGGAGGTTCAGGGTCTTCGACGTTTGTCCAACTTGGAGTTGAGGATTTCAGATACCTCATACTCAGGTTCGCTGTTGATTTCGATGGGCGGTGGCAGAGGCTTGGTTCAGTTGGGGAAGGTGTTCAGGACCGAGGGTTCGATCATTGAGACGTGGAAGACGGGGTGGACTGCACGCATGCTGTCCGGGAGCCGTAAGGCGTACGAGTGCAAGCCGGGTCAGCTGAGGACTTTGAAGGAAGGGGCTGAGGTACTTTTCGGCTAGTTTCTTTGAGGGTCGGGTCATGCAGAAGAATTGTGCTTTGACGAAAACATGGGAGCCGATTGGGAGCTCAGGGGCCGGGTGTCTTCGGGCATCGGCCGAGACATGGTAGCGAGATTGAGCCAGTTTGATTTGCTCTTTCAGTACCTGGTGTAGTTGGTTGAGGTTGATCACGAAGTCTTGGGCCCGAGAGGAGGCGAGGTCTCGGTAGGGGTGGACTGAGATGTTCGGGTGGTATCCCTTGTTCGCAAAGAATGGTGATACGCACGTCGTGGCGCTCGGGGAATTGTTGTAAGCGAATTCAGCGAGTGGAAGTAGGTCTGCCCAATTGTTCTGTTGGTAGTTACTATACACTCGGAGATATTGTTCCAACGTCTGGTTAGTACGTTCGGTCTGACCATCACCCTCGGGGTGATAGCCTGAAGTGAAGTGAAGTGTCATGTCTAAGGCTTTACCCAATGATTTAAAGAAGTGGGAGACTGTTAAGAACTGAACCGGAGTGGAGGCAGAGTTAAGGTTGGGACTCAAGACAGAGACGACCGAGGGGGGCCGAGGCTCGGCAAATGGGTTGGATGGGACTTGGCTTCAGCTTATGTGCTGTGCCAGCTCAGAGTCCTGTCCCATATTTCGGGCAAGGCCCGAGGTCACCCAAAGTTCGGGCGTGACCTTAGCGAAGGGAGCAAAGGAGTGTAAGGATTAACAAGATGTATTAGGGTATCTTAGTTGATATCAGAACTGATTTTCATGTACATGAATGAGTGAATTATATACGAGAGGGTTTGGGGATCGGTGACCGAATGACCAAGGTCAGGGTCGTAAGCTATGAAGGGAAGAGATCAGACACAAGGTATGAATAGGTGAAAGGTGATGGTCAGGGGTTTGGGCCCGGTGGCCTGAGGTTTCAGTCGGGTTCTGACAGAGACAAACTCCGAGCCTCTGTCCGAAGTTACATGCGAGGGTACGCCATGTTTTGAGAAGGCATGTAGGACAAAGAGCTTCACAAGGTTGGCCGAGGTGACTGTGTCATGCATTGGAATAAATATCGCTTGTTTTGTTAGTTGGTCGACTACTACCAGTATTGCAGTGTAGCCGGCGGACCGAGGCAGCTGTTTGATGAAGTCCATGGATATCGAGTTCCAGGGTTGTTCAGGGATCGGGAGCTGTTTGAGGAAGCCGTAGGGCTTGTGGCATTGTGGTTTAGAGCATAGGCACGTGGTACAGGACTTGCAGAATTTGTTGACTGAGGTTTGGAGTCCGGGCCACTTGTATTCGCGCCTGATTGCGGATAGAGTCTTGTTCTGACCAAAGTGTCCCGCAAGTATGTGGTCATGTTTATACTGTAGTACTCGGAGCCGAAGGTTGTCGGCCTCAGTGACGTAGATTTGGTCAACGTGTTTCAAGAGTCCATCTTTGGAATGTGTCCATCTCGGGTCGGAGGTGTCGCTGAGGTGTTTTAAAGCCTGGGGGTCTGAGGATAGGTGAGCTGTAATGTCAGCATGGAGTTTTTTGAAGTCTATGATGAGGCTCGCGCGAAGCAAGGGTAGGATCAAGGATGTAGCTCGGAGTGACTCAGTGATCTGTTGAGTCGTGAAGATTGGCCAAAGGTTCTGTGGGTTAATTGTCGCATAGTTGTTACCCCCTTCTTTAAGGTAGACGTCCCATCGTCTAGTTAAGGCATTGGGTTTTGCACCAAGCTTGCCAGCCAAAACTGAATTACAAGGTTGAACTGCGACAGATATTCGGACCATCGGGCCTGTCTTCGGGTGAGCAGTTTTGTAGTCAAAAAGTATTCCTGGTTTTTGTGGTCAGTAACAACGTCTATTGGGGCCGAGGGGCCTTCTAGATAGTGTCGCCAACATTTAAAAGCCTCAAAGATTGCTAACAGCTCTTTGTCGTGGATGTCATAGTTGAGTTCGGTGCCTGAGAATGTCCGAGAGTGAAAAGCGATTAGGTGGATCTCGCCATCTGGGGTGTAGGTTGACAGGATGGCGGCGAGGGCATAGTCCGAGGCATCGGTTTCCACGACCAGCTGTTGGTCGGGGTCCCAATGCGTGAGGATCGGGGCCGAGGTGAAGGCTTTCTTCAGGGTTTTGAACGCTGTTCTGCATTCGTCCAAGAAGTGCCAGGTTGTACCCTTTTGGGTGAGTCAGGTGAGCGGTACTGTAATCTCTGAATAGTTAAGAATGAAACATCGGTAGAAATTGGCAAAGCCGAGGAAGGACTGAATGTCTTTAACCTTCTGAGGCTCGGGCCAGTCTCGGATCACCTGAATTTTGTCTTTGGCCATCATGAGGCCTTCGGATGTCAGTATTTATCCAAGGAATTCTACCGTGTCTTTGTGCCATTCGCATTTCTTAGCTTTCACATAGAGACTGTTTTTTCGGAGCCGTTGAAGCACTTCACGTACGTGCTTTTTGTGCTCAGCGAGTGTGTCAGAGTAAATGAGGATGTCATCAAGGTAAACTACCACGCATTTATCCAACAAATCTCCCAGAATGTCATTCATGAAACGTTGGAAAGCCGCAGGTGAGTTAGTTAGCCCGAAGGGCATTACTAACCACTCAAAGGACCCATATCGGGTCTTGAACGCGGTCTTCCATTCATCTCCTTCGGCGATTTGGATGAGGTGGTACGCGTGTTGAAGGTTGATTTTGGTGTAATACCGAGACTTCTTCGGTGCATCCAGCAGGTCCAAGACGAGAGGTAGCAGGTATTGGTCTTTCTTAGTTACCTTATTCAACCTTCGGAAGTCTACGCATAGTCAGAGTGAGCCATCTTTTTTCAAACAAAGAGGATGGGTGCTCCGTGTGAAGACTGAGAGGGCCGAATGAACGCGATGTTCAAGTGTTTGTCAATGAAGGATTGGAGTGATTCGAGTTCGGACCAAGAGAGCGAGTAGATCGGGGGTTGAGGCGGTTCAGCACCATCCTTGAGAGTGATCTTGAGGTCATATGGTCGTGAGGCACCAGAGTGTCTGCCCTAGACTTGGAGAATACATCCCCGAAGTCACGATAGTCTTTGGGTACACCTTCCATGTCTGCGGGGGTTGGAGATAGGTTGGCCGAGCGTGCTGAGAGCTCGGTTGGGGCCAGGTTGAGGCGAAAGGTCTCAGATCCATCTAATTTACAGGCACGAGCGAATGCAGCTGCATTGATTAGGGAGATGCGAGGAGCCTCAAGCTTCAGGATGGGTTCCGAGGGTGACTTCAGTTTGGCTGTAGCAGCGCAAACTTCGGTCTTCCGGAGGTTCGGCCAGATTATCCAGATGGGGTGCTTGGAAGGTAATACTTGTTATTTTACTATCTATTTACCACGCAAACATTGCATTACATAATCTACTGATGCACCAGTAGCACCGCACAGAATAAAAGAACAAAAACACTGTAGAAACCACTACTAATAAGAGTTCAAGGCCTTGGGCCTTAGAATATGATCTGTTTACATCTTTAGGACTACTCGGCCAACGATCCTCGGACTATGCAGGGATGAATGTGCGCATATATGCACTTCGGACATGAACGGGCTCCAATAGCCACCAATCGAGCCCCACGTGGCTTTGAAACACTTCTATCCACTGTTACGACACTCCAACTTCTATTCCTGATCACCCCTATCGTCGCCGATCCATGAACGAAGCCGATCGCTTCGATTTCATTTAAACAAGCGCCCGGAGCTTCAAAATGGAGTTTCAGGATTTTTCTCAATGTTTTTTCTTGTTCTTTTGGCTCAGTATAGTAGTGAAACACATGATCCACATTTCCTACCACACCACGATCCGTTTCAGAAGTTTTAAACATGTCTTTAGTACTATTTTGTGCATTTTGTCCCTCATGTAGACTGCAACCCCAGAACCACTCCATCACCCCAATGTTCTTCTTGGAAACACAAAGGACTATTATTAGCTAGCTCTCACGATAAGTACGCTTGTAAATTTCTCCAGAATCCAAGGCAGTATAACCTCCACATCCTCAGAACAATCTCTATCTGTTTGCTTGATATCTCTCCATCGCTTGCTTTGTTAACACATCATCACTGGCCATTCATCACCATTTCAAGCAATCTATTCGACTCAGTACTTCTCTCAAAACTGCTAAGTTGAAGTTATCTCTCTATCTACAACTCGCGTCACTGTACGCGAACTTTAAGCGCTGACATTTGATTCCGCATCAGTGCATCCCCCGCGCTAGAATTCACACACCACTTAGATTATCTCTTAGGCGCTTAAAAGCCGCCTCAAGCAAAGTTGAAGGAAAACATCAAAAACACTTCAAATAAATTCAAATAAAATAAATAAAAATTTCCTTTTTATTTCTTATTAATACTGCCTAATACCCAATCAATCAATGGATTGTAGTGGGTGAGCCAGTTGTGCCCGAGCACGGCCAAACAGGATGAGTCTAGTGAGGTGACATAAAAGTCTACGGGGAAAGTGTGGTCAGAGGAGAAGTGAATAGGTAGTTCTACTGCTTCAGCAATTATGGAGTTTGTACTACCATCAAATAATCTAAGAGGGATAGGGTCTATGGTTTGGGTTCGGAGGTTGTGTCTACATACAAAAGTGGATTCGAGGAAACAGTGTGTGGAGCCAGAATCTACTAATGCTTTAAAAGGAGTGTTTAGAATAGTTTTGGAAGACAAATTAACTACAAGAGGCGTAGGACTAAAGAGAGCGGAAGCATTAAGTCTAACCTCTAGTTTGGCACGTTCAGGGTCAACAGAACCCTCGGGACGTGCAGAGGCTGAAGGGTTGCAGATTAGTTTTTTGCCTTGGGGGCCATGGCCGTAGGTTCAGCCTTGGCCTCTGAGGGCTGGTTGGCTGTTTGCACTGCTTGGGCATTTGCTGCGGCTCTTGGACACAGACTAGCTTTGTGGTTTGTACTGCCGCAGACCAGACACAAGTTCAGGTCAAAGCAATGCTGGTGTTCTTGGCGAGTAAGCTTGCCGTTGGGTCCGAGCTTACCCGAGAGGTTGGGTACCTTCAACTGAGGCATAGAAGGCTTCCCAGCCTCTTTGCCTTTGGCTGAGGTACCTTGCTGTGCCTTCGGGGTTGTGTTCGGGGCCAGGGCAACCGATTTCTCGGTCCGAGGTTTGGACCTTGATGACAACTGGGTTGTTGTCAAGAACTAGATCTTAGCGGAGGCAAAGTGAGGGTTGGGACTCAAGATAGAGTCAACCGAGGTTCGGAGTCGGGTTGCCGAGGGGGGCCGAGGCTCGGTGAACGGATCGAGTGGGACTTGGCTTCAGCTTATGTGCTGTGCCAGCTCAGAGTCCTGTCCCGTATTTCGGACGAGGCCCGAGGTCACCTGAAGTTCGGGCGTGACCTTAACAAAAGGAACGAAGGAGTGTAGCGATTAAGCAAGGTGTATTGGGGTATCTTAGTTGATATCAGAACTGACTATCATGTACATGAATGAGCGAATTATATACGAGAGGGTTTGGGGATCGGTGACCGAATGACCGAGGTCAGGGTCGTAAGTTATGAGGGGAAGAGATCAAACGGGAGGTAGAAATAGATGAAATGTGATGGTCGGGGATTCGGGCCCAGAGGCCCGAGGTTTCAGTCGGGTTCTGACAGTTGTCTCGCGAGCAAGCTTGCCTCGATGTTCCCAGTAGCACTGGTAGATCCGTTGGACCAGTCTCGGACCTTATCCAGGGTGTGGGGTTGTCGAAATGAATCATCTCGTCTTTGATTTGCTTCGGGAGGGCAAGATAGGCCTTCCGAAGCAGCACTTGGTTGTTGTAGTCGACGAGCAAGGTGAGGCAATAGAATTCAATGAAAAACTTGGTGGCCTTGTGACTGTCCTTCATCACGAGGTTCTCAAGGTCTACTTCGGCGTCCGCGACTGCGTCGTAAGGGCCGAAGTTGATCATGAGCTCCTCAGTGAAGCTATCATAGTTGTTGAACCACTCTGGTTCAAACAAAGAGTTATCAGTGAGGTATGGCTCGAAGTAATCAAGAGCCATGCCTTTGAGGAAGGACAGGGCAAGGTTGACCTTGGCAGACTCGTCTGAGAATGCTTTCGGTCGGGCACGGAAATTCAGCTTGCACTGAAGGAGGAAGCCTCATAGCTTCTTCAGGTCCGAGCCGTCAAACGTATCGGGTTCCCGAATTTCACTTTTGAGGATTTGGTTTTTTGGGGACCCATGAGGTCCGCAATCTTGGAGAGAGCCTTGGCGAGGGATTCTTTAACATTGGCATCGTTGTCCGACGGTGGGTCAGGGTCAGAGTCAGAGTCAGGGTCAGGGTCAGGATTCGGGTCGGGGTTCGGATCATCATCGGGGGGTTCGCGATATGGTTCAGGGTCATTGGGGACCTCCTCAATGTGTCCCTCAGGAAATGATTGATCGCGAAGGGGCATGTTTTGTGTCGAAACAACAGAGTTGGGGTCAGGGAGTTCCTTGCTCTTTGAGCTAGGATGGAGGGTGTTGCTCTACTAATTTGGTTTCGAGCGGTGGATTGGGTGGTCGGGGTCATAAGGACTGTCTGAGCTTCGAGAGTTCTGATATACTGTTAAGAACTGAATTGTAGTGAAGGCAAAGTTAGGTTCGGGACTCAAAGTAGAGTTGACTGAGGTTCGGGGTCGGGTTGCCAAGGGGGGCTGAGGCTCGACGAGCGGGTTGAGTGGGACTTGGCTTCAGCTTATGTGCTGCGCCAGCTCAGAGTCCTGTCCCGTATTTCGGACGAGGCCCGAGGTCACCTGAAGTTCGGGCGTGACCTTAACGAAGGGAGCAAAGGAGCGTAAGGATTAAAATAGGATGTATTGGGGTATCTTAGTCAATATCAGAACTGACTGTCATGTACATGGATAAGCGACTTAATAAGAAATAGGGTGGAAATTTTTATATATTTTATTTGAATTTAGGTGATTTGTTTTTGATATTTTCTTCAAGTTTGTTGGAGGCAATCTTTAAGCACCTAAAAGGTGATCTAAGCGAGATATGAATTCTAGCGTGGGGGATGCGCTGATGCAGAATCAAAGTGTCAGCACTTAAAGTTCACGTACTGAGACACGGACTTGTAGATAGGTAGATAGCAAGAACTTAACGGTTTTTGGATGAGCACTGAGTCGAATAGAGTCCTTTACCGATTCCCCGAAGGGAGAAGAGGTTTCTTTTTTATATTGGACCCCCCCACATAATCCGCTGTTTGTTCTCACAGCCCATATCCCGTTCCCATGAATACACTTTATCTAAGCCATTCCCATGGTGTCATTACAAGTTGTTTACTTTTCAATGTCCGACTCTAATGATCGTATCCTAGTATACAATCTGAATAACCTTCTGGGAAATCAAGTGTATACCTGGGGTCTTGCGACCTGAATGTGGATGCTGGGTCTAGGAATGGTTAGCATAAATAAATAGTGTTTTCAACTTGTGGAAGTAGGCCGATGCTTCGCACGGCAGGTCCAATTCCCCCTCCCCCCCTCCCAGAAATTCCTCTTGTTTTTTTTCTTTGCACAGCTTAGACATTTTTGCTACCAAGCCAAGTTTTTGGTTTTGGATGCCTTCAGGGTCACTAATAGCAGTGAATGACCGCCACCTTTCCAACCCCATGAACATCGGCGACGCCGCCATCGAGGATGGGTTGACCATCATCGTCCTTGAGATGGCATAGCCATACGCTGCCCCAATTCACGAAACCGATCTACATTGGATGACGCGGTAAACGATACAAAAAACGGACCTCTTTGATGAATGGTAGCGTTCGCTGAGTGCCTGGTCCAAAATAGAAAAAATGTTGCTGGCCTCGTTGGGGAAGGATGGTATCAAGTCACGTGATCGCGCACGTCAGTACATGCATACACATGCGTTACAACCGAACTGCTAGTGCTACCAAGCGCTGTTCAGACATTTTTTCACGGATAATTCTCTCCTTGTGATGCATGTTCCCACTGTGACCCGACAAGCCCATGCCCTACGTTTCCTCAACAGTCGTTGCGAACAGCACTGGCTCCTGAGACACTAAGCCAATCTGACCACAGAGCCACTCAACATTGAGGTCCCGGAGATCGTTTCCATCGAGCCTCACAGTCCCAGAGAGGGGATCATAGAACTGCTCAAAGAGAGACACAATAGTACTAGAACAGAGGCAATAAAAAAAAAACATCAGCACTCCATAAAAGTGACACCAACCAAGCCTAGTCTAGCAATACCAAACCCTCACCTTTTCCCAGACCCACTAGCCCCCACTAGCGCTGCTGTCTTTCCCACCTCAAACACAATACTCAAGTCCCCTGATGATCAGCACATTCGGGCAACTCGGATAGTTGAATTTAACATGGTCAAACTCAACACGGCCAACGATGTTGGTGGGCTTGAGACCCTCAGGGGAAGCACAGTCGATGTCGGGGATGTGGTCAATTGTTGCAAAGAGCTTGGCAGCAGCGCCGCGGGCATTGGATATAACTGCAGAGAGGGGAAGAAGGGGTTAGTTTGCACTCAGTATTGAGGGATTGGGGCATTTTGGATAACGTGGATGACAGAGGAGAGAGGAAGAGAGAAGAAGGGCAGGGGAGGTTACATACCCTGCATTTCGGGTGCCACTAATGTAAGCGAAAAAGATCCAATAAAGATAGCCAAGAAGGCATGAATGGTTCCTGCATTCGCCTCGCCACGGTTGATGAGCGTCACTCTGAACAAGAATGCCAGTGCATATGCAGAGTAGATCACAAAGAAGAACACGCCGAGCCCTACACCTAAAACACAAAAACAAAAAGGGACAGTTGTCAAAAGAATGTATCCCCTTGGTGAAATGCCAAAAAGGTGAGTAAAAGAGGGAAGAATGTCAGATAGAATGTTATGATTGGAAAAAAGAGAAAACAAGCTTGTTACCCACCATGGCATATAGCCGCCTTTGAATCCACAGCCAATGCAGCCCTGATGCGATCGTCATAAAGGGCTGTAAGTTTCCCCTGCGTCCCAAATGCCTGGGCTGTGCGCACGGTTGAAATCACTTCCTCTGCGAGCGTGCCGGCTTCCAAAACAAAATGTTGGCTCAATCTGGGAAATGAGAAAGCATTGGTAACAAGTTGCTTGGTGGGTGCGAGGAGAAATGAAAGCAGCTGAACTAGGAACGTCAAACAGGATACAAAACATGTGAGAATAGAAGTCAGCTGCAAAAATGAAGTAATTCTGGCCCAAATGATAAATGTAGTTGGAAGGCCTGTTGAAAGAACAACATCGAATTTCACAAAAGAAAAAAATGGGTTTAAAGGGAAGTTAAGAAATAAACAAATGTACTGCATATACTTGCTACTGAAAATGTTCATGATACTGCCAGAAATCACGATGCAGGGTAACATTGAACTTAAGGCAAGCGCAAGGTGCCACGACCCAATATATGCCACTACAAACATTCAGCTGTGTCTATGATGGGAGGAAAAAAGAGGGAAGCTTCAGCGCATGTGCATAGGAAGATAGCTCACGGAGTAAACCACATGTAAATGACCCAAAGGAGTTAGCTATGACTATAAGGTGATGTTAGATGTATATGTGGTGTAAACGTTATGCCGCGCTGGGACGACAATGTGCCACAGAAAGGCACTGCTGAGATGGGAGGAGGGAAAGAGTTCTGTTGTATTAAGCTGAGAATAGTAAGAGACACACAACCAGCACCTAGCAAGTGGATTGAAACTCAGAAAATAAACTAATAAATCTCCAACTAGAGAGCAACGCTCTCTTACATCTGCTGGGACCCCTTTTTAAAGATACAAACTCCCTACTCCAAATCTTCCACCTGTGAGTAGGAGATGCTGGTGATGTAACAGCCAGGGAGCAAAGTGGACACTGGGAATGTGTGGGATCCATCTGCGGCCGCAATTGGGAGCATAATAGGGCAGGTATGGCGGATGGACTGGGACTTGGGTAGCCTAGGTAGCATACCTGATGCATTGTGACATGCATCCTCTGTGATGAGACGTATCTCTGGCGGTGGGCATTGTTGCTGGATTTCTGGTGACCTGGGTTGTGTGTCCGACGCATTGCATCGCGTGTCCGGCAGTCGGTATGGTCGCTGGATTTCCAGAGGCCTGCGTCGCGTGTCCAGCATGTCTGCATCATCGCTTGGTTTCCAGTAGCCTGGGCCATGTGTCTGACGCATCGCGTCACGTGTCCTCTGCGATGAGGCGCGTCTCCGGCGGTCTGCATTGTCGCTCGGTTTCCGGTAGCCTGGGCCGCGTGTCTGACGCATCGCGTTGCATGTCCGCTATGCGACATGTGTCCAGCGGCCTGGGTCGCGTGTCTGATGCGTCGCGTTGCGTGTCCGCTATGCGACATGTGTCCGGTGGCCTGGGTCGCGTGTCTGACACGTTGCGTCGCATCTCTGACGCATTATGTTGCGTGTATGAGGCATCACAATATGTGACGTGTGTCCGGCGGCCTGGGTCGCGTGTCCGACGTGTTGCATCGCATGTATGAGGCATCGCATCGCGTGTCTGACACGTCGCAATATGTGTCCTCTGCTATGCGACATGTGTCCGGCAGTTTTCCTGCCTCAGATGGTGGAAAAAGATGTTGGGGCAGCTGGTCATGAATTCGCGCAAGGTATCCAGGTGTGTGCTGGGCTCTGTGCGGCGCTGTTCGTGCGGTCAACCTGTCGTGACGTGTCACAGAACGTGCGTCGATCGTCGTATAGGCTGCCCCAATGAAGTGTCCATGGCAGCGGTGGACTCTGACATGCCGTCTGAGTCTGCGAGGGGTAGGAAACAGCCTGGAACAAGTGACACAGGTATGTTTGCTCCTTACTGAGTTTATCTGATCTTTATCACTGAAGAGGACTTGTTGCGGCAGGTGCAGAATGTCTTGCGGTGTTGGTGTTGGTGGGACTGAAGCAGGTGGTGAGGAAACAACAGGCGGAGGGTCATCCTGGCACAAGCGGAGTATGCCGTCCAAAATCGCTGGAGAAACTGCGATTAGTTCTCCCAGCGAAAGAGTAACGACGAGTTTGAGGACGTCCTGGCTTGGTACAACCTGGGTGGATAAGATTCTTTCCAAGACACTTGAGAGCTTGGACAGAGTATTCGTGACAGCATTTTGAACATTAGGGTCGGTGTTCGCCAGCATCCTCACTAGTGTAGGAATACATTGGAAGATAGCGGTATGTGATGTAACTAGTGGCCAAGATCAGCGATATCAAGCTAGTTAACAAAGGAAATACTGGCCATGATCGGGAAACTTCAAGAGAACATCTGTGACAGCTTGGACGTCACAGTCAGTAGACTCTATCAAAGCGATGAGGATGGGTATGCAAGGGGCGATAGCAGCACAGAGTTCAACTGGCGATCACGGTCAGAGATACTACATTAGTAAAACAGTGCAGTAGAATTCAGCAGCCTAATGAGTGTGGGAATTGCGGGACAGGATTCAGCTGGAGATTATTGTCAGTGACGCCAGACAAACCAATCATGAAAAAAAATGACGATGATCGGTGAGTTTCGACAGGGCAAGTGCAGCGGTTGAGAACTGAGGAGCTTATGTCTAGCAAGCCCAGACTGGCCCATTAGTGTAGACCACTTCAAATATTTTTGATCTCTGCCCCAAAAATGCCTATGGATTGGAGTCTGACGCCGCCCCCTAAACTTACTTGCAGCCACTGTCATCGTCAGTCACCAGCATTGTACACAGTGACTTCCCTATTCCTTAACCTGTTGCCAGCGTTCTACACAGCGACTTCCCTCTTCCTTGTTCTATATTCCATGTTACCAGCGTTCAATGCAGTGACTCCGCCCCAAAAATGCCTATGGATTGGAGTCCGACGCCACCCCTTAAACCTACTTGCAGCCACCGTCATTGTAAGTCACCAGCATTGTACACAGTGACTTCCCTATTCCTTAACCTGTCATCAGCATTCTACACAGCGACTTCCCTCTTTCTTGTTCTACCTTCCTTAGTCTACCTTCCATGTCACCAGCGTTCTATGCAGTGACTCTTCCTTGGTCTACCTTGGTCCACCTGCCTTGTCACCAGCATTCTACGCAATGACTCTTCCTTGGTCTACCTTCCTTGGTATACCTTCCTTGTCACCAGCATTCTACGCAGTGACTCTTCCTTGGTCTACCTTGGTCTACCTGCCTTGTCACCAGCATTCTACACAGTGA
>QMFG01017197.1:20324-36197 GCA_003314545.1 Ramaria sp. MG151
GACTCTTCCTTGGTCTACCTTCCTTAGTATACCTTCCTTGTCACCAGCATTCAACGCAGTGACTTCCCTCTTCCTTGGTCTACCTTCCTTGGTCTACCTTCCATATCACCAGCATTCTATGCAGTGACTTCCCTCTTCCTTGGTCTACCTTCCTTGGTCTACCTTCCATGTCACCAGCATTCTATGCAGTGACTTCCCTCTTCCTTGGTCTACCTTCCTTGGTCTACCTTCCGTGTCACCAGCATTCTACACAGTGACCTCCCTCTTCCTTGGTCTACCGTCCATGTCACCAGCGTTAAACGCAGTGATTGCCATTGCTCATTCCCACCTGTCATAACCTCTCTACACTGCAGTTGCCCATGTAATCATCTGGCCTCTTTGCATTTCATAGTCAGAGCCAGGAAATTTTGCTTGCAGCTTAACTTACAGACAATGACAAGCAGTTTATCTCATTTTTTCCTGACATTAGCCATGCTTTCAGGTATGCATTCTCAGTCCCTATGAGGGAGAAAATGAAGGAATTATTCTGCTAAGAAGATATATTTCTAAACTGAATAACACCCATAGGAAAACGAGTTTCATTATTTCATGCAGTCTACAGCACCAAAGTAATTAGGACTAGAGTTTAGCTTAAAATGGCTCTCTTGCTTTAACCAGGAACCGATAACAAAAAGTAACAAGACACCTTGGTAAAATGATATACAACCTATATGATCCACTGATGATCAAGAGAAAAGAGTGACAGGTGAAGGAGAAAAATTGTAATTGGGTGAATGTTTATATTATTAAGCAACAGGATACACGAGTATCCAAAGTGGAGAGATTGACTTTTTGCAATCCACCCACAAATTGAAAACACTATTTATTTATGCTAACCATTCCTAGACCCAGCATCCACATTCAGGTCGCAAGACCCCAGGTATACACTTGATTTCTGTCAAGACCCCACCGCCGCACCGAAGCCCCCGGCCCCTCGGGCCCGAGTCCCCGTTTACCTCAGACATGTTTCATATCCGCCCCACTCGTTTGATCTCCTTTTGCATAGCTTACGACCCTGACCTCGGTCATCCGGTCTCCGATCCCCGAACCCCTCCGTATATAAGCTATTTGTTCATGTACATGATAGTCAGTTCTAATATCAACTAAGATACCCCAATACACCTTGCTTAATCCTTATGCTCCTTCGCTCCCCTCGTTAAGGTCACACCTGAACTTCGGGTGACCTCGGGCCTCGTCCGAAATATGGGACAGGACTCTGAGCTGGCGCAGCACATAAGCTGAAGCCAAGTCCCACTCGACCCGTTCGCCGAGCCTCGGCCCCCCTCGGCAACCCGACTCCGAACCTCGGTCGACTCTATATTGAGTCCCAACCCTCACTTTGTCTCCGCTAAGATCCAGTTCTTAACAATTTCCCAGAAGGTTATTAAGAATGTATACTAGGATACGGTCATTAGAGTCGGACATTGAAAAGTAACCAACTTGTAATGACACCGTGGGAACGGCTTATATAAAGTGTATTCGTGGGAATGGGATATGGGCCGTGAGAACAAACAGCGGATTATGTGGGGGGGTCCAATATAAAAAAGAACCTCTTCTCCCTTTGGGGAATCGGTAACAGAATGTATTCTAAGGCCCAAGGCCTTGAATTCTCATTAGTAGTGCTTTTATAATGTTTTTGTTGTTTTATTCTGCATGGCACTACTGATGCATCAGTAGATTATGTAATACAACTTTCGTGCGGTAGATAGATAAATAATAACATGACTTATATATGAGAAGGTTCGGGGATCGGTGACAAATGACCAAGGTCAGGGTCATAAGCTACGGAGGGAAGAGATCAAACGTGAGATATGAATAGGTGAAACATGATGGTCGGGGGTTCGGGCCTGGAGGCCCAAGGTCTCAGGAATCGGTCGGGGATGGGCTCTGACAGAGGGTCAGTAAGGTACATGTATGCTAATCAAAAGAGATAGGAATGAAAGAACAAGGAAGCTAGGAAAATTGTGAATGGAGAGGTTAATTGATCAGAAATACATCCTGAAACATGTTTCTGAATTGCATGGCTTTTTGGGTAGGGATAACCTCATGCAAATCCTTTGGATAGTGATCCAGGATCCAGAATGTCAGGGACACTTGTTATTGTTATAAAATATAATTGAATATATTTAAATTGAGATCAAGCCGATCTCCTGTTGGATAACTTGGCAATCGTGGTCGGGTCGCTGACTAATCGGTACGGCGATCAGCTGGTACGCGTCGGAGTTCGAATCGGTAAGCTTCGGTAACGACGAGGGATGTTCTGACGGGTTTGGAAGATAAATGTCGAGTAGTGAAGGGTAGAAATTATATAGTAAATGATATAGACAATGAATCAATAAAAGATTCAGTCTTAGATGGATTGTAGAATAAAGAGGATGATAAACTGAATATTCTTCTAAGTGGGAGTGAAATAGAATTCAATCATTAACTGGTTATTATTTAGTGTTTCTGGAGCGTTGCTTTATACAAGTAAACTAAGGGGGAGGTCACAAGCGAAGTGTGGAGCAAAGTGAGACATATAGGAGGTCAGGGTTAAGGTTTACTCCAATGACCTCATGGTCAGCAGGTAAATATGTGTAGAAAGTTCCTGTACCCCTTGGAGCTGTTGTCCGGTGCTCCAATTTCTTAATGTATATATTTATATATGGGGATATGGTCCAATTAGCTATTGAATGAATATGGAGAAAAAGAAGAAAATATTTTCTCAAGAATGAGGAAAATACTAGAATATTGTGTCTGTTGTTTTTGGGTGCATATATGCGGCTGTTTGTGTTAGGAATATATTGTAATCATCATAGAGAAATAGAATCTCGGATATGAAAGTGATAGGAGGAGGATTGATGGTGTAGTGAATATAATGGTGAGTAATGGGTGCATATATTGAGTGAAGACTTAATAATTCATATTTACAACAGTTATTTTCTACTCAAAGAAATGATTATGTAATCATGTGCTTGCATCAGGGAGACAGGCTTGTGAAAGTCTTAAAGAGATAATAAGCCTTTGGAACATGAAAAAAAAATTGAGATGAGCGCAGATGCTAGCCACAATGAGAACCAAGATGAGAGAGAGCTGAAATAACGATAACCAGAAAATAGGGACCAAGTTAACCCTATATCAATGAGACAACCTAACTATCCGGGCTCTCTATATATAGAGCAGCTGGGCTGAAACCAACTGGTATTTCAAATCTAAAACTAAACTACTTATACTTATTTATTTAGTTTAGGGCAAGCACTTTTCAGGTGGCTATTGCGTTTCTAACTAAAAATAACTAAATTCTTATCTAAAATAACAAGGCTCAAACAAGACAAAGAAAAATACAAAAACACTTAGAAGCTATTTTGGATTCAAACCAAGGCTAAATGCCTTAGGAATTCTCTCTGTTTATTTTTTAAATTCAACTGGAGAATCAATCATGAACCCGAAAGCTCCTGAACAGCCACATACACTCTCCCTCATATGTTCACACTTGTTTTTCCACTGATCGCTGTATTCATTGACTTGAAACACCAATAAAACTACAATAGGAAGTGACAGATCAGTTCCTATACAATTATATTGGCACCAATCCACATGTGAAGCTTTGGAGGCTTTGAATTCATTTTGGACAAGTGCTCACATGCACACAAGGAGTTTCAGAAGTTTTCCATCTTCTTTTTCTTGTTCTTTCTGCTCTGAAATATCTTGTTGATATTTCAATTGTAGTTCTGAGAATTTCACCATCAGTTTCAAGCCAATTAAAAGTAATCAGGTCTATAATAGCTAAATGATCACCTCAAGTAGTCTAGCATCCCAGACTTGATTCAAACCCCTAATTTCTTTCTCGTCCACAAGACATTTTCTCTAGCTACAGTTTCACTTAAATACACTTGTAGTTCTCATGAATATCCTATATCTCCATAGACCCACTCTTGATCTCTCATTGTTTGCTTGACATCTCTGGAACTCTTTCTCTGATAGCAAATCATTACTGGACATTCACTCTCAATTCAAGCATTTTATTATGCTCAATAGATATCTCAAAACTGCTAAGTTTCATTGTTATCTATCAGGATTCATCCCAAGACCAGTCCCCAAACCTTTGGGCATTTGGGCCCAAATTCCCAACCACCTCCAAACATGTTTCATTTAATTATATCCCGAGTTTGATCTTTCCCTTCATAGTTTAAGACCCTGACTTCAGTCACCCAATCCCCCAATCCCTGAACTCTCTTGTATATAAGCTATAGTTCATGTACATGAAAATCAGTTCTTATATCAGCTAAGATACCCAATATAACTCTATCTTCTAATCCTCATGCTCCCTGGTCCCCTTTGCTAAGGTCACACCCAAACCTCAGGTGACCTCAGGCCTTGTCTGAAATATGGGACAGGACTCTGAGCTGGCGCAGCACATAAGCTGAAGCCAAGTCTCACTTGACTTGTTCACCAAGCCTCGGTCCTCCTCAGCAACCCAACCCCAAACCTCAGTCAACTCTATCTTGAGTCCCAGCCCCATTTCTGTCTCCATTCTGATCTAGTTCTTAATATTATCTCTATCAATAATTGTTTGCACAGCTGTACGTGAACATTAAGCACTGATACCCCCACACTAGTGCTTCCCTTGCATCAGTATTCAAACTCACTTAGATAAGAAAATTGGCACCACCTCAAGTGCACTGAATATAGACTTCAAAAACATCAAAAACAAAATTAAATAAATTTATTAAAAATAAATAAAAACATTTCTTTTATATTTCTTATTAACACTCATACCACAGAGTCTAATGTATTACTTGTTGTTGTAAACTTTGGAAGGGTAGAATCAGTCTAGTCATTGAGTCCCTTGGAAAAAATAGGGATAGTGATGGAGATAGTCAGGGTGCTTCTTTCTAAGATAAGACTGTGATTGGACCTAAGTATTGAAAGTATTGATTGTTTCATTTAAACAACAATAGGGTGATTTGAAAGAAGTTGATGGGTGATGAGGTGTTAAGTGGAAATATTCTGATTATGTTGATGACAGTTCAGATTCTGAATGGAGCCTTCAGAGGGTGTCCTTCAGAAAATAGACAATAGTGATGGATGGACCCAAATATAATTGTGACAATTTCCTTCATCATGTTAAAGTCACTATTGAAGGATATTCTTCACTGAGGGAACTGAGAGATTTGTATTTGATTCTAAAATGGTTGATTATTCATTGCAATGTGTATGAGTGTCTCAGACTCTTGAACCAGAGCTGAGACTTCTGTTAAACTAGTTGTGCTCCTCCAACATTCTTGTGTTGGATGAGACACACAAAGAGAGACAGAGACAGAGACAGAGAAAAGCTCAGACATGGATATAGACACAGATGGGATGTATAGAAAACCCAAGCCATGTAGATACATGTGGGGCTTACATGGCCAAAGCATCCACAACACTACACTATATAAACATAAATCAACATCTTAGCACCTAATGAAACCACCTCCCTTGGTATACTAACCTCACGAATCACCGCCCAATGCCTATGTCAGTCAAGAACACTTGGCTTGGTTTGCGGTTTAGCCAAAGTCAAGGCGGAGTCTGTAGTCAATGGTGACGCCAGGCTTCGATGTAAGCAGATTTAGATGCTCTTCTAAGGACAACATCCCATATCTTTGATAGGGAAGTGATTTACAGTGCGTGAAAGGGAGAATTGGAGAATGCATAAGGGAGCTGGACGCGAAGGCTGAGCATCTGGAGGTATACCACTTGTCATAAAATACATCAATTTCATTTCGCGACCGTGGGAATATATAATTTTAGCAGTCGCGTAAGAACTTTCTGCGTCTCGATGAGCTCAAGCTCCCATGGAGTTTCGAATCCTGGAAAACGAAGCGGAAATCTTCTGGATGACTTGGAATCTATTTCCGAATCCAGCTCTTCGATTGTAACCTCTAACCATTCTTCTGCCATTTCGGGAAAGCTTGAAATCATGTCCAGGGTCATGTTCGCGCCCTTTAGCCACAGGAAGACCAACTCCACCAGGATCCTTGCGGATCGTACGTTACAATCTTTCATATTACGTTTTATCAACAGGACTGAATATGTGTCCAGTCGCTCCCGTGATTATGACTCCACGCGTGATCAATGCGGCTGCATCTTCATCGCGACGCAATGACGGTGCTGCAGGAGTGTCACATCAGCTTGGCTTTGCCTCATTGGGCCGGTCTCCTATTCGTTTGAGTCTTGGGTCGCGTCGTATCACATCTCACGACCTTCAGATCGTAGAAGCCGCACCGGAACTTCTTCAGGAGGACGTACCAGAACTAGGAGGTGTCGCGTCCGACGTCAGTCTTCTACGTGGTTTCAAAGCCACCGTTCCCAGCGCTACCAAAGGCAAGATGCGGCGAAGGCAGACTCGGAATGTCGATGTAGGCCCTTTGGGGCTGAAGAAACTGGGGAGTAATACCCGAACTTCACTGGAAGACGAGAATCTAGTGGCAACCGATGCTAGTGGAGAAGAAGAAGTCGTTCTCATTGGAAAGAAGAAAGGTAAATGGAAACCAAAGAGACGGGAAAGACAAAGTATTGGCGCAGGAATATCATTCGGGAAGGAAGAACTTGAACGGCAGGCTGATGAGATTCTACGAGACAAGGAAAATCTCCATGTTCGTCGAGTAAGCACCGTCAAGTTGTTTAAGTTGTTGGACTGCGTGCTTATCCCTCTTAAGGCACTAATCAGGTCTGAGATATCTGAGATTACCCACAAAATCACGGCGCTGGATGCCATTCGAAACAGCTTAGAACAAGATATTCTCAAACTTCAGGAAGATGAGCTAGAGCTTGATGATGAGCGTGTGTATTAATTTTTCTTGCACTTCCAACCATTTTAATGCATTTCCATCCAGTTGAGGGTGTACGGGAGCGTAAGAGATTTGAGCAAATATCACGCCCTTCGTTAGCTACCAGGGCCTCCCCCCCACTGCTGACATCACGAAGACGACGAGGTGATTCAAATTTATAGCTATAACTTCCCTGATATATATGTGTATCAGGTCCAGCTTTTTTCCCATCTGAACACCATGAACTACCGCCGGGTGTGGCATTCATGGTGAGATCACCTGTCATGGGACTAATCTATCTGACCCTTGTTGGGGTATAGACTTTATCGTGCCACACTGCGCCGATCATCGCCCTCGACTTTAATGAACCGTATGGATTTCTGGTAACAGCATCTCAAGACGAAACTGTTCGCTTATGGGATCTTTGCTCTGGCGAAGATGTAGGACGCCTACAGGGACATCGTGGGGTTGTTAAATGTTTACAGGTAGAAGACCAGATGTGTGTCACCGGTGGTACGGACAAAAATGTGCACATCTGGGATCTGTGTAATATTGGGAACTATAAGAGCGACGCTTTGCGTACGGAACTGATCGGGGATGTGATGCCACTCGATGGGTCACTGGGAGATGACGGAACCTACATGAGAACGTTGGAAGGTCACAGTCAGCCAGTCTCTTCACTTTTCTTTGAAGGAAATGTGTTGGTGAGGGTACTACACGTACTACAGGAACGCGTCGCTCACCCTCCGAAATCGAATTTCTTGGACCAGGTTACAGGGGCCTCCGATAAGACTATACGCCAGTGGGACATGAACACTGGGCAATGTGTCCTCACGATGGATATCCTTTGGGCGATTGCCCATCCTGCATCGACTCAGTCGTTTTATGCACCTTCGAGTGCTCCTGGCATTGCTCTCAGTCGTACTAAGGGTGCTGCAGCTTCACCGGGGACGTTTTCGGTGCCTACTCCTCCGTATGCTGATGGGAGTTGGGATATATACGAGGACTTTGTGGGCGGACTACAAATCGTTTATGAAGGGCTCATTAGCGGCAGCGGTGATGGTGCTGTCCGGATGTGGGACAGTCAGTGCTGCTCTGTGTCGTCACTCCTTTTTCTCCAATTTACAATAATTCATGCAGTGCGGACTGGGTCTGTATCTCGAACACTGATGGGGCATACGGGTCCCGTGACTTGCGTTGCTTGCGACATCGACACATTCCAGATTGTCAGTGGTAGCCTTGACAAGACCATTAGGGTATTATTTGTTGTTCTGTGTTTCTTTTGTTTTAGTTATCGACGCATCAATGATTAGATTTGGGACATTCGGACTGGCGGGTTCTTCGAAACACTCAGGTATGACCATGGTGTTACTTGTCTGCAATTCGACACTCGAAAGGTAGTAGCATGCGCTGGGGAGAACGGCATTAAGGTGAGAATATTGTATCTGGCGTGACGTATATGACAATTCCGCTCTCTGTTGGATATCAGGTTTACAACCGCATAACGATGCAGCATTCAGCCTTAACTACAAATGGTCACAACAGTCCTATCGAGCGAGTTCGATATATGGATAGTTTCATGGTATCCGGTGGCAGAGATGCTACCGTGAAAATTTGGGCCATATAATTGTCAATAGGATGTAAATATGCATACATGCACCCGCGTTTCATGATGATGTACTTTCCTAGACTCTCTAAAGCTAGTCTAAAAGCTCTACTATTAGGAAACTGATAGTGAATCATTACTAGCCATTCACTTGCATTTCCAAATATCTACAAGTCTCAAGTATTTTCCCAAAACTACTAAGTTCAAAGATTATCTTTTATCTACAGCACTCATGTCACTGCACATGAGCTTTAAGTGCTGATCAATTGACCCTACACCAGTGCTTTAATTCATGAGAATTCAATCACTAAAAATACTGATGAGACACCCACTAAAGCACCTTGAATCACAAAGAACAAAAACAAAAATAAAGAAGTTTCAAAAGGATTTATCATAAAAAATATTCTCATCAAATTTTACTACATGTATACTAAAGTCAGTTCTGATATTGACTAAGATACCCCTAACAGACTCATCTACACTAATCTCTACACTCTTTGTTAAGGTCATACCTGAACTTTGGGTGACCTTATGCCTCATCCAAAATACCGGGACAGGACTCTGAGCTGGTGTAGTACATACAGTGACTCAGTTTTGTGAGTCACTGTTTGGTGCTTTTGGACTATTCATTGAATAGCTTTGAATGTAATACATATATGAAAAAAGTGTTGGTACATCAAAGAAAGAATCTGATCAGGGCTGCAAACCATTAAAAACTATGTAATTCCAATCAGGGGTGATGAAGATATGGGCAATCCAAATCAAGGGCCCATTGACTCAGTTTTGTGAGAGGGTATCAGAGAAATAGTAAGTTGCAATTCTAGTACTTAGTATTTCCCCCCTTAGCCTTAATTACTGCCTCAAGTCTTCTAGGCATACTCTCTATCAAACTCTGACACACCTCTGGTGGTATGTTATTCCATACCTCCTCTACTCTCTCCCAAATTTGCCAAACTCCCTTGGGTGGTGTTGGATACTCCTTAAGCCTGTTTTTTGCATGATCCCAGAGGTGGTCAATAGGATTCAGGTCTGGAGACTGTGCAGGCCAGTCAAGGATAGTGATATTGTTGTTTTCCATCCAGTTCTTGGCCTTCTTTGACTTGTGCTTTGGGTCATTGTCCTGTTGAAAAATTACCTGTTCCTCAGGAATTCCACTTTCCTCCAGGCTGGGTAGCAGGTGGTCCTCTAAAATGGACACAAACTGATCAGCATCTATCTTCCCCTCAATCTCTGCAAGCTGGCCAACACCATTCCATACCATACACCCCCATACTATAATGTTTCCCCCTCCAAACTTGACTGTCCCCTGCCCCCCTCTCTCAATCAACCCCTCCCCCTTCTGTTTCCAGACCCACTGCCTCCCATCTGACCCAAACCTGTTGATTTTGGTCTCATCTGACCAAATCACCCTCTCCCAGTCCTCTACAGTCCACTCTCTGTGCTTCAAAGTAAAGGCCAACCTCAGCTGTCTATGCCTTGCACCAAGGAAGGGCTTTTTCTTCTTCACCACAGCCCTGAATGAATGTCTCCTGAGAACTCTTCTGACTGTTTCTGAGGAGACTGGTTGGGGGATAATTGTATTGATGTGTTTGGTAACCTGAGTAGCATTGGCAGCTCTGCCAGTAGCAATTTGTGATAAAATAGCATGTTGAGTTCTAGAGAAAAGCAGACAACCTCCAGAGGAGCAGGGCTGGTTGGAATGGAGAGTTCTGAGAGTCCTGGATATTGTGGACCGGCTGAGCCCAAGTCCTGAGGCAATAGTCCAAGTGGAATGACCATGAGAGGCCAAGGAGAGAATGTTTTCTTTTTGAGCAGAGGAAGTAGGGTGCATTGGAGTGTAGTAAAGTTCTGGACATGTTGGAGGGGATTAAATACCTTAATTTGAGTTCTCATGAAAGATAAGGTTACTATAGTAACCATCTATTAAGGGCTGCATGTTATATAATATATGGAGCATCAGATTCTGATTGTTCTGATACCATCTCACAAAACTGAGTCAATGGGCCCTTGATTTGAATTGCCCATATCTTCATCACCCCTGATCAGAATTATATAACCTTTTAATGGTTGCATAGCGCTGATCAGATTTGATATATTTTTTACATCCAAAGCTATTCAATGAATAGTCCAAAAGCACCAAACATTGACTCAGTTTTGTGAGTCACTGTATATATTGAGAGGTTCAAGGATCAGGGACCAAATGACCAAGGTCAGAGTCATAAGCTATGTGAGATTGAGATCAAGTGTGAAGTAAAACAGATATGAAACAAGTTTGAGGCAAGTAGGACCTTGGGCCCAAGGGTCTGGGGGCTTGTTAAGAACTGGATCAGAACGGAGGCAGGAGTGAGGCTGGGACTCAGATAGAGTTGACCAAGGGTCAGGGTCAGGTACCGAGGGGCTGAGGCTCAGTGGTCAAGTTGAGTGAGACTTGGCTTCAGCTTATGTGCTGTGCTAGCTCAGAGTCCTGTCTTGTATTTTGGATGAGGTCTGAGGTCACCCAAATTTCAGGTGTCACCTTAGTGAAGGGATGAGGGAGCATAAGGATTAGAGGATAGAAGTATATTATGTATCTTAGTTGATATCAGAACTGATTTCCATGTACATGAACTGGTGGCTTATATACAAAGAGGTTCAGGGATTGGGGACTGTGTGACCAAAGTCAGGGTTGTAGACTATGGGGAGAAAGATCAAGCAGAGGATATAATTAATGTGAAACATGTTTGGAGGTGGTTGGGGCTTTGTGCCTGAAGGCCCAAGGTTCGGAGACCAGTCTTGGGATGTGCTCTGACAGAGGGCTTGGGATTTGGGCTCAGAATGAGTTCTAACAGTACCTGTTGAAGTATGTGAAATCACCAGCACTATTTTCTTGATTTTCTACCATTTTTCCCTTATTTTTTGGTAGAGTAGTTAGTGTGTTACTGATTATTTAGTAGTTATACCTGCGCTTTTATTGTTTATTACATAAGCAAAGAAGCGCAGGTAAGGCTGGGGAGTGTGGGAGTGTATCTTCATCTGTTACACTCACAACACATCCCCAGGTATGATGTATCTACTTATTTACAATATATCTGTTACACTCACAACACATCCCCAGACTGGATTGACCTTCTAGGGGCTGTTGAGGTGGTTATAATATCATTTTAATTTCACTTTTTTCATTCTGGAGGGTACCCAATGAAGATACATTTTTCTGTGTGAGATTCAAGGGCTTTACGCTTGTCCTTTTTTATGTGTACATATGCAGTACAGCCAAACACATGAAAATGAGAGACATCAGGTTTCCTTCCATAAAAACAAGTGTAAGGGATCTTTCCTTGCAATGCAGCAGTAGGTGATCTGTTTCGCACATGGACCAGGGCAGGGACAGCATATACCCAGAAGGATGCAGGCAGATGGGATTCATTGAGCATGGCAATGGTTTGCTCCTGTAGAGTCCTATTGACACGTTCTGCTACACCATACTGGTGAGGTTCATTTCTCACTGTGTGTTGGCGTGCAATGCCAGTGGCAGATAAGAAATTATCAAATTCTCTGGACATATATTCACCACCTTTGTCATCACGAAGTCCTTTGATCTTCCTGCCTGTTACATTTTCAACATAGGCTTTAAATCTCTTGAACACATCAAACACCTCTGACTTGGCCTTCAGTTTGATCACCACCCATAGTCTGGTGGCATCATCAATGAAGGTTATCCAGTATTTATGTCCTTCTGCATCAGCAGGCATAGGACCATGGAGGTCAGAGTGGATGAGGGCAAGAGGTTCAGTAGCTCTGAAGGTGGCAGTCTTATTGACTATCCTATGTTGTTTGCCTGCAAGTCAAGGTTCACAGATGGGATCAGGAGCAACATGAGACTTTATGGTGAGTCCAGAGACAAGCTCTGAGGAGATGAGATGTTTGACATCTGCAAAGTTTAAATGTCCAAAGCGACGATGCCAGAGGGTAATGTCCAGAGGACAAGTGCTAATGAGGCCAGCAAATTCAGTCATTGGCTTTGTGATTCCATCAAGGTAGGCAGTGTTGTTGCCATTGACTGTAGCTGTGAAGAGAAGGTTACCTTTGAGATTGAACAACATTTTATCTCTCACTATGGAGACATGGAAGTTCTTATTTCTGGTTAAATACAAGACAGAGAGGAGGTAACTTCTGAGATATGGTACATGCAAGACATTTTCAAATTCCAAGAGACACTTTGGTTTTCCACTGACAACAGGTTGAAATCTTACAGATCCTACTCCAAGAGAATAGATGGTTTTTCCATCAGCAAGACAAATTGGTGTTTTGAAGGGTTTGTAGGTTGTAAACCAATGTCGATGAGGTGTCATATGTGAAGAAGCACCTGTGTCAGCAGTCCAGTCAGAGCTAGCTTCTACAAGAAGAGCAGAAGTAGGACTGGTGGGACGGCGAGATCCACCCGATTGCTTTCCATTCTTGGACATTCTCGGGTGCCGAACTCAATTACGATGTCCATGACAAAGAGCTGTTAGCAATCTTCTGTCAGAACCCATCCCCGACTGATCCCCAAGACCTTGGGCCTCTGGGCCCGAACCCCCAACCATCACGTTTCACCTATTCATACACTGTGTTTGATCTTTTCCCTTCATAGCTTATGACCCTGACCTCGGTCATTCGGTCACCAATCCCCGAACCTTCTCATATATAAGTCACTCATCCATGTACATGACAGTCAGTTCTGATATCAACTAAGATACCCCAATACATCTTATTTAATCCTTATGCTCCTTCGCTCCCTTCGTTAAGGTCATGCCCAAACTTCAGGTGACCTCGGGCCTCGTCTGAAATATGGGACAGGACTCTGAGCTGGTGTAGCACATAAGCTGAAGCCAAGTCCCACTCGACCCGCCTGCCGAGCCTTGGCCCCCCTTGGCAACCCGACCCCAAACCTTGGTCGGCTCTACTTTGAGCCCCCAACCTAACTTTGCCTCCGCTCTGACCTAGTTCTTAACATCTTCGAGGCTTTCAAATGTTGGCGACACTATCTAGAGGGCCCCTTGGCCCCGATAGACATAGTTACTGACCACATAAACCTGGAATACTTTTCAACTACAAAACTGCTCACCCAAAGACAGGCCCGATGGTCCGAATACCTATTGCAGTTCAACCTCGTAATTTGGTTTTGGCCAGGGAAGCTTGGTGCAAAACCCGATGCCTTAATTAGACGATGGGACGTCTACCTTAAGGAGGAGGGTAATGACTATGCGACAATTAATCCACAGAACCTCCGGCCAATCTTCACCACTCAACAAATCACCGAGTCACTCCAAGCTACGTCCTTGATCCTACCCTCACTTCACGCGAGCCTCATCATAGACTTTGAAAAACTCCATGCTGACATTAAAGCTCACCTGTCCTCAGACCTCAAAGCTTTAAAACACCTCGACAATACCTCCGACCCGAGATGGACACGATCCAAAGATGGACTCTTGAAACATGACAACCAAATCTATATCCCCGAGGCTGATGATCTTTGGCTCCAAGTACTACAGTATAAACACGATCACATACTCATGGGACACTTTGGTCAGAACCAGACTCTATCCGCAATTAGGTGTGAATACACGTGGCCCGGACTCCGAACCTCGGTCAACGAATTCTGCAAGTCCTGTACCACGTGCCTATGCTCTAAACCCCAACCCCACAGGCCCTACGGCTTCCTCAAACAGCTCCCGATCCCTGAAAAACCCTGGAACTCGATATCCATGGACTTCATTGAACAGCTGCCTCGGTCCACTGGCTACACTGCGATACTGGTAATAGTTGACCAACTAACAAAACAAGCGATATTTATTCCAACGCACGACACAGTCACCTCAGCCGACCTCGTGAAACTCTTCGTCCTACATGTCTTTTCAAAACACGGCGTACCCTCGCATGTAACCTTAGACAGAGGTTCAGAGTTTGTCTCCCACTTCTTTAAATCATTGGGTAAAGCCTTAGACATGACACTTCACTTCACCTTGGGCTATCACCCCGAGGGTGACGGTCAGACTGAACGTACTAACCAAACGTTGGAACAATACCTTCGAGTGTATAGTAACTACCAACAGAACAATTGGGCAGGTCTACTTCCACTTGCCGAATTCGCTTACAACAATGCCCCAAGCGCCACGATGGGCGTATCACCATTCTTTGCGAACAAGGGATACCACCCAAACATCTCGGTCCACCCCGACCAAGATCTCACCTCCTCTCAGGCCCGAGACTTCGTGATCGACCTAGACCAACTACACCAGGTACTGAAAGAGCAAATCAAACTGGCCCAATCTCGCTACCAGGTCTCAGCCGACCCCCAAAGGCACCCGGCTCCTGAGCTCCTGATTGGTTCCCACGTTTTTGTCAAAGCACAATTCTTCCGTACCACCCGACCCTCGAAGAAACTAGCTGAAAGGTACCTCAGCCCCTTCGAAGTCCTTGGCCGACCCAGCTCACACTCATACACCTTACGACTCCCGGATAGCATGCACGCAGTCCACCCTGTCTTCCACATCTTGATGCTTGAACCTTCGGTCCCGAACACCTTCCCAAACCGAATCGAGCCTCCACCACCGCCCATCGAAATTGACAGCAAACCCAAGTACGAGGTATCTGAAATCCTCGACTCGAAGCTGGACAAATGTCGAAAACCCTGCAACCTCCTATACCTCATCCGATGGGCCAGTTACGAAGGTACAGACGAAGAAACATCATGGATCCTTGCGACCACCCTCGGGCATGCGTCCGAAATCGTGACCGAGTTCCACTCTGCCTACCCCACCAAACCTGGACCTTGGAACCCGTAACCCAAACCCTCATTCCTTTCTTTCTCTCACATGATCTCTCTCTTAGATATATTCAAAAAAAAAAAAATTCATCATAACAAAATAACATTTTGTACACCCAAACACACGAACCCGGACTTTGTCCCTCTTTTCTTTCTTAAGTCCTTTCTACTTACATAAACCTGAACCCTAGCCCGAACCAAAATTCACACCGAAAAAAAATATTATTATTATTACTATTATCTCTCCATTACAATTGACTCTATTCCAGAGTCTCCTCCTCCTCCCTCTCCTTTTCTTTCCCCTTATCCACCCAAACCTCGGTCTCTACACACCCCTCCAAACCCTCCTGAACACCCAAAGCCTGCCCCTCGGAACCTTGATCCACCCAAAGTTCTATATCAATGGCCCTCTCCAAGGGCCTGTGAATAGCCACCTCCCTCGGTCCCTCGGCCCCTTCTCCTGAGGTATCCGAGGCTGCTGACCCTGGCTCCAGCCTCAACCCCATGACCCTCTTGATACCCTTGGTGATATGCCTCAGATTAATGGCCATCGCCTCGGCCATGTCTGCCCGCCTCTTGGCCACCCAAGCCCTCCGAACTGAGGTGTCAGCTATCGACTAAAGCGCGACCACCTCCTGCTTCCACAGCCG
>QMFG01017198.1:476-20806 GCA_003314545.1 Ramaria sp. MG151
CTGGTTATTGATTGTTTCACTAAACACTTCACGGAGTGATTACTGGACTAGATTGGGTGACCAGATCAAACATGTGGGAAGAATTAGTTGCGAGTGGTTTGAAAGTCCGAAGGGGATCTTCGGAGATGATTGGAGAGCCATACTTCGGTGCGATAACAGGGATGTGTTCCAAAACACTATCATGACAAGTTCATAGTAGTGAGCTCACCTCACTGGAGGCTTAGGAAAGTTTTGCTATTGGGAAAATCTTCAGAAACACTTGAAAAAGCAGTTCATTCTATGGTATTCTGAACCACAGAAGCCCAGAGAAACTTAACACTCATCTGATATTTTTTCAAAGTTCTCCAGGAATCAGTAGGGAAAACTCTGATACAGCATTACAGTCCTGAAAAAGCTTCAACAAAACTTGAAATTTTTTCTCAATTCCCATAGTCAATGTTATTTTATTATTCCATTTCTCTCATCGCGCGGCTCTACATTACATAATCTACTGATGCATCAGTAGCGCCGCATAGAATAAAAACAATAAAAACAATAAAAACCCATAAAAACATTCACTAATGAGAATCCAAGGCCTCAGGCCTTAGGGTATAATCTGTTTACATTTCTAGGACTACTCGGCCAACGATCCCCGGCCTATGCAGGGACGAACGTGCGCATATATGCACTTCGGACACGAACGGGCTTCAATAGCCACCGATCGAGCCCCGCGTGGCTTTGAAACACTTCTAGAAACTCTTACAACACTCTTATTTCCATTCCCGATCACCCCTATCGTCACCAATCCACGAACGAAGCCGATCGCTTCGATTTCATTTAAGCAAGCGCCCAAAGCTTCGAAATGGAGTTTCAGGATTTTCTGTTATTGTTTTTCTTGTTCTTTTGACTCAGTATAGTAGTGAAACACATGATCCACACCTCCTACCACCTCACGATCAGTTTCAGATATTTTAAACATGTTTTAGTACATTTTTTTGTGCATTCATTCCCTCATGTAGTCTGCAACCCCAGAATCGCTCCATCGCCCCAATATTCTTCTTGGGAACACAAAGGACAATTACTAGCTAGCTCTCACTATAAGTATGCTTGTAAATTTCTCCAGAATCTAAGGCAGTATAACCTCCACAGTCTCAGAACAGTCTCTATATCTTTGCTTGATATCTCAACATCGCTTGCTTTGTTAATGAATCGTCACCGGCCGTTCGTCATTGATTCAAGCATTCTATTGAACCCATAGTTCATCTCAAAACTGTTAAGTTACAGTTATCTCTCTATCTACAGCTAGCGTCACTGTACGCAAACTTTAAGCACTTACATTTTGCTTCCGCATCAGCGCATCCCCCGCGCTAGAATCTATATCTCGCTTAGATTACACTTTAGGCGCTTAAGAGCCGCCTCAAGCAAACTTGAAGAAAATATCAAAAACATCTCAAATAAAACAAAACAAAATAGATAAAAATTTCCATTTCATTCTTTATTGGTCAAGAATATCATGATCCAACTCAACCACTTTTCAAGTTTACTTCAGAGTCATGATGGGAAAACTTTTCTTGTGCCCTGCCCGAAGATCGCCGGCTCAGCTAGTGACATGTTTGACTTTGGCCCTTCTTTACTGGAAACCATGCGCATGGTCAGTGCTGAAGCGACCCCAATGTCAAAGAAGCCCATGGAAATGCTATATTATGTTCAATAGCGCTGGCAATTCTTCACTTCACCCTCCAACCGCCTCTGAAAGCGCCACCTCATCACCACCCTCAAAGAGCGACTAAGAAGTAACATTAACTGGTATAGGCGGCATAGTCGCGCAAAGCATATATAACCCTCTGTTTGGCTATTGGTGCGTGTGCGCAGTAGTCTAATTGTTTTGTCAGGTTCCTATGGTTATCAACAGCCCGATTGCAAGTTAACAAGATTATAAGGGATACACTCTCAGATAGACAGTCAAACGAGCTTTACAGGAAATCATGGAATGAGTGCTCTGGTAGGAACCGCCCAGAAAGCCTTCAGAAGTTCGCATGACGCTGTTGATCGAGTAAAAAAAAAAAGCTCTATCGGACGTCTTGATTTCGGTGGCCGAGTCACTTGCTGGTAAACGTGATTGCTTGACCTAACCATTGTAGAGTATCTGGTTTGTACTTCAGAGTCTTGCACTTCCTGACTTCCGCCTTCCAGGGATCTCTGAATACTATGAATTACCCGTTCAAAACTACCATTCCAGCTGCTAAACACACGGAGGCGCTGAGATGCTAATTGGGGTCATGCGCCTATCTAGTACTTCCATGGTGTCATACAAACGCACGTATAGCATGTGTCATGAGCTGACACCTGGAACGTAATAGGACATGTGGTAGGTGTAATATACCAAACGACGAACTGGCCTGCCCCCCCCCCCCCANCCCCCCCCCAACTTCTCCGATCATTATTCGGAAGGCTACCTTTATCTTGAATTAGCTAGGGGTGCACATGTTCCTGTATAAGTAAAAATTCAATATGTAGTAAAAAATAAGTATCTAAACATCCCCCATATCTTCTGCATTTGACACTCCCACCAACCCAAGTGATGCCACCTTGGGGAACACCCTATAGCGATAAAGATGTAAAAAAAAATCAGAGAGTGCGGTAAAGTGAATGGAAAAAACAATGTGCCCCAGAATTATGCATAGTCAAAGGTGATCTCTATTTAGAATTTAACTGTGGTCTAGAGAAACTTGTCAGATGTCTTAGTGGTGCTGAACAGGGACCATATGATGAAAAAGCTGTTTGGCTCAAGCAGGGGTATTAGCTCATTGAAAACAGATAATTCATTAGCACACAATTGTAACTAATATCATGCTGCTTAGACAATTTCAACAAAACTAGGCTACATAAAATTGAGTTTTTCTCCAAGGCATATCTATATTCTTATACCATGAGATGGTCATGTACCTATACTCAATGTTAAATCTGTCGAATAAATGGCAATTCACCTGTAGTATCATATAACTGGCAATACAATGATCCACGGTGATACAACGGACACAGTAGTACAAAGATATCTCATAGTACAAGGAACTACAATAATGCAAAGAGTACGTTATCTACAGATATGTATTTAAGGTAGCGACTGCGACTGCTAGAACCTTGAATAATTTACAGTTTCAATACTTTTATATCCCTTTCGATCTACAAAATCACTTGGCGTTTGACCCTGCAAGGCGTCAAGAATGGCCATCGGTTCCACCCCTGTGGTTATGTCGACCTTCTCCCCAGAAACGCCCTCCCTGAACTTCCTATTACCGATCGCGAGAAGGGCTGAGCGCGCTTGTGGCACCACGCCGCTTATCATAGACGGTAAGTGTGAGTTCGATGTCATGCGTCCAGATGTTTCTTATATTCCAGGACCTAACGCCCACTCTTTTTGGACGAGGAAATAATAGAAGATGGCCTTTTAAATTCAACGCTAGGAGGACACCTGGATCGTGTACGCCATGTCAAGTTGTTTTAAGGCCTAATCCGTGTGTTGTCTTCTTGCAGAGTCTCGGGCGAGGCAAAAGATAGGCGTTTTCAATTACGTAGCCTAATACTTTAGAAACATCAAAGGATACCAAAAAGTCCATAAAATTGTCCATTTCCATTGTCATAAACGAGACACCCTTTTCATCGCCCTTGGCTTCAGATACCTGGTAATATCTTTGGATCTCATGATGTCGCAAAGTCCCCCGGCAGCCCGAGGTCAGTAATGACGCGATTCTGAAAGATAAATTCCAATATTAGTTTGTAGGATAGCTGAAAGTGTTGGGTGGTGAACACACGGAAGCCGTCAAGGTACTTAATTCTGCCTTCTGAAGTTCAGCTATACTTTTCTTGGCAGTCTCGATGTTATTTGACAAAGTTGAATCTGGCTTAGTGATCGCTGCCAGCATCATGTTCACGGAATCGCGAAGGCCCTTGGTGCCTACAGCTACGGCCTTCTCACTGTTGATACAATGGTCAGGGAAATGGACACGCAAAAAGACATCCAGCAACTGACTCGGCCACATTAACCGTGCCGTTCGCTACGAGGCCGTTTCCAACCCGATTGACAGCCTCATGGGCACTTGAAAGATTTAATTGGGCCATGTGTGATAGATCGAGAACGGCAGTGTTTCCAGTAGAGTTCGATCGCCTGACTACTACGCCCAGAGCCTCTTGTGCCGTCCTCATAGTTGAAACCACATTTATGCGGGCTGTTGATAACCGTGAAAATCTGACTGAGTAATTAGACTACTGCGAACACGTACCCGCAGTTAACCCAGGGTTTGTTACGCTTTGCGCGAGTAAAGTAGATATTCCTGGTAGTGTTAAGGGACTACTGAGAACGCCCCGCATGGTAGAGACGAAATCGCGCTTCAGCGGAGCCGCATGAGAGATTGAGGCCAAGGCGAGGGTCGTCACTGCAATATAGGAAATGCGCATGGTAAAGAAACGCAAGAGTCGTTCAGGAGTAGTGTTGAGAACCAAAAGAAATTAGGCTAGGGTCGTCATAACGGCTTGATTAGCCTACAAACCGAGTAGGATTTTGAAAGGGAAGTACTCACTATTAAATGTGAGATAGATATAGAACCTGTAAGGGTTTTCAGAGGCTGTTGGAGGATAAAACGAAGGATTGGCCTCCTAATTTATATGGTACCACTAGGGTCGTTTCAACTCCGATGCCGAACTGACCGGTGAGTGATGGGAGCTTTCGGGCTTGGGTCACCGCTAATAGGCACCGCCACCAGGTCTGCCCGATCAATGTATGACAAACAAACAGATTGTTCCATGGTTCTATGATTCTGAATTCAAAATGGCCCAAGGTTTAATTAGCTCTGGGACACACTGGAAAAGCTTGCTTGACTGAGCGGTTTTGCGCCAGATGTCCTGGCAAACATGATTCAGAATAGAGAGATGAGTGATGATGAGGCAGAAAAAAGGATGAGAGGAAACCCCAGCCTTGCGGCGCAGCTGAGCAATGTTTGTTTCTCCTTGTGGCGAAGGGGATGACACTCTTGCGACAAGACCGAGCCTAAACCCTTGCTGTGGTCCAAGCCTTCCGGCGCAGCTGATCAGGTGCGCGGGCCTCGGGGCCATCGGCCGGGAACATTGAAAAACTCGGATGATCTCACACTAGCAAAAATAGAACTGGACCCAAAGTTTCACTCGTGTCTCTCATAACATTCATCTCAGATTCGGATGGATTATCATAAGTCACAGTAATAAAGGTAATGTGTACAAGGCGTTTGTACACTTCTTTGCAGGACCTGTGATGTCTGAACACTTGTGTTTGTCACTTGTGACATGGGCTGCGTGGTGTGTGGCATTACGTCCGTACGCAAGGCAAACATGAGGACACTCGTTGCCAGTTCCTTATACCGCCAACTTCACTATAACATCGCTGCAGCCATTTTCCATTATGATGAATCGGCGGCGTCGGAAGCATTCCCGCTCCTCCATGGGATCTGACACTGCCGCACACAGCTTGGAGAACCCGCCACCGCCCGACTTATCCGAACTGTCTGTTTCGGACGTTGATACAGCTCCTCCATTTCCCAAGTCCTTCTCTCCTCCGCCTCAACCTTCTTGCCCTCCTGAGGAGGGTCTGGCAGCCTCTCCACATTCTTTCCGGGCCCGGAGCGTCTCTTCCCGCACACCCTCCCCGCAGGCTACCGACCCAGTCCTTCTCCGTAGCACTTCGCAGTCACCTAATCTCCCTTCGTTGAAGAACTCAACAGTCGATCTGAGGATGATGGATTTCCCAAGTCGCGTGAGCTTACCCCCTAGCGTGCCAGGATCGCCATCCTGGATAAGGCCTAAACTGGTCAGTGATAACCCAATGCCCCACAACGACTACTATCTGGAGGATGGCGTTATTTTTCTTGTATGTCTCTGATCTATGATGTTAAACACATTTGTTGACTTGGATAGGCCGAAAATACACTATTCAAAGTACCGCGGTATATGTTGAATAAGGAATCCGAGGTTTTTCCTCGCCTCTACTCGGCTCAATTTGAGCAAGGGGGGTGTGGTTCTAGTGATCTCCATCCGATTATTCTGGAGGCTGTAGAAGCAACAGACTTCCAACGACTTCTGACGGTGCTCTATCCCAGGTATGGAGCCTCTCTCAGCAGAGTGCGACATTCATTTGCTATGTAGGTCTATCTCCTTAGCTGCCATCCCTACCGAACGCTGGACGGAACTGGAATGGGAGTCGGTACTCCTCCTGGCTGCCTTGTGGCAGATGCCCCAAGTCCGGCTTTTAGCTATCGACAAAATATCGTCGTGTGGGTCCTCTATGACGAAGATATTCCTCGGGAAACGTTACGATATTCCCCGATGGATCCGAGCCGGTTTCTTAGACTTGTGTCTACGTGATGGTCCGCTGACAGATGAGGAAGGTTCTCTGCTAGGCTGGAAGGACATTCTGAAAATATCGCGCGCCAGAGAGATGATTAGATCCAAGGTATTAAGTATTGATCGTCATCAAGAATGGGAGTATACGAAATATGGCAACTGCGCCGTGTACGCGACGAGTTACGACCCCAGCAAATATACTCGAAGTAAGCTGTTCCCTTTGTATTTATTAGATGGTGAAATATATTCCTCGCTACAGATATAATGGTACACCACATCTTAGATGAGACTTTCGGACTGGAGGATTTGGCACCAGACCTTGGTTCGAATTCCAGACCTTGTTCTCGGCGTTCGTCTCGGGCTCATTCGATCCGCTCGGTTTGGTAAATTCTCGGCTGAGAGCACATTACAAACCTCCGTGAGCTGTGCACTGTAACATGGGTCATTAGACATGGGCCCCAACAAGAATGCTTGGGCGATGTATTTGTGAATAGGAATTGAGATGATTTTTTTCGTTCCTTCTGATTATGTCTCCCCCCTGCGAAATGTTCCATTTCAATATAAGGGTTGAAGCCTTTGTTTTCAGGTAAAACTCTTCTTCCCTCTCTCGTCCTTGACTGTAGAAAATTCGACTACGTGCTTCTCACTATGAATTGGATATCTTTCATTGTTGTTATTACTCTGAGCGTTGTGGTTGTTCATTCAGGGATACATCGTCGGAGCGGTCAAGTATCATCCATCTGTGCCGTCAAAATTCGCTCATACGATTATTTGTCCTCATGCTCACGAACAATCACCAATTATATACTACCCATAAGCACATTTCACTGCAGAAGCTACTAGCGCTGTCAGTCCGTCCCATTTCTCAGCAGTTGACTCGAGTTAGATAGAGAATAATTATAAGCATCGTGTTCCGGGGTGGACAGGCAGTCAACAGGTCAGGAACCTGTGTGAAGGGTGTGTATTAGTCGAGGGATATGTTACATATATATAGAGAGTGGAGGGAGGCTCAGTGCGATTCTGTTGCATTGCCGTCACGATATGGAAATCAATTCGGATGCGTATAAATGTCATCTTCGATAAACTTGGAAGGTCCAAAAATAGTGACGATGAGAGTGCCCACCTAAGCAGCTAAATACGAATGATGGGACTTGGAATATCGTTGCGGAGACAGTATCACAACAGGGAAAACGAAAGGGAGCGGATACCACATGGACCCTGGTGCCACAACTCCGACATTGAGTTGTGGCGGCGACCCAAAGACGATTGACCACCGACGGCGACGACGACAAAGACGATGTCGACTTCATCTCTTTCGTCATTAGGCTCCCCGCCTCCAGACGCAATACCAGTACAGCCAGACCATTTCTATGGACAGCCCGCTCCTGCTTCTCCGGACACCGACAAGGGTTATTTGGACCCCGTCGACGACCCTTTGGCCACCCGCGGGATCCCTGTTTTCAAGCCAAATATCGATGAATTCCAGGACTTTGAAGGCTACATGAATAAAGTCGAGTGCTGGGGAATGCGGAGTGGCATTGTTAAGATTATTCCTCCCCGTGAATGGTCAGTCTGGCGCGCCTCCTTTATTACGTGAGAATTTCACCTGAAGGGTCTTTGACAGGTCCAGCGTGTTGCCTTCCACCGTTCCGCGGCTGGCCCATGTGAAGCTACGGAATCCCATTGAGCAGCAGATGGTTGGTAGGGGTGGCCTTTACAGGCAGCAGAATATGGAGAAACGCAGGGTCATGAGCGTTAGGGAGTGGGCGGAATTATGTGCCAAGGACGACCTTCGCGCACCGACTATCGAGGAGGCACAGGGAGGTAGGCGACATACTGCCGGCACCATGCGTTCGAGGCCTAAACGAGGGCGTGCATCCGAGGCTAATGATGAGGAGCCAAAGCAGGTCGAGAAAGGCGGTGTTGAGGAGGGTATGGAAGATGATGGTCAGAAGCCAGAGGAGGGTGAAAGTGAGCACAACGTTGGCAATGACGGTGACATGGCCATGGACGAAGTTCGGGCCGATAATGACTATGATGTTGACCCAGCGTCGACTCTTCCCACACCTCCACCTACCACCAACCTTTCCCATTCACTTCCACCAGACCCAGACATCTCCCCTACTGCGGTTCCAACCAGGCGCTCTGCTGCAGAGCGCAAAGAAGCCAAGGACGCTCTGGACGCCGCCTTTTTGGCTACTTTCGACCCGCACAAGGACTGGCTTCCTCAGGGCATGGTACCCGAAGACTACAGTCCCGAATTTTGCCGCATCCTTGAGCGTATATATTGGCGCAATTGCAGTCTGGGGAGAGCGCCTTGGTATGGCGCAGACATGAAGGGTATGCTTTTTCATAATACCTTTTCCCCAATACTGATGCGGTTCACAAGGCTCACTGTTTACGGACACCACCAAACATTGGAACGTGGCAGATCTTCCATCGGTACTATCACGTCTTCTCGGAGATGACTCCAAGATTTCTGGTGTTAACACACCGTATCTGTACTTTGGTATGTGGCGTGCCACATTTGCATGGCATGTGGAAGATATGGATCTCTTCTCCATTAACTATATACATTTCGGGAGTCCAAAGCAGTGAGTCCCTTTTATATAGTTTGAGATCTGGACCTAAGGGCAATGGGACAGCTGGTATGCCGTGCCGCAAGCACGCTCACAAGCGCTCGAAACCACCATGAAGGGTGCATTTTTTTGTTATAATGCCAATGGTTTGGTCATTCATGATGTTAATAGGTTACTTCCCACGAGACAACACAACCTGTCCCCAGTTCCTTCGCCACAAGTCCTTCCTCGCCTCTCCTACACTTCTCTCACAATCCTCTGTTCGTCCAAACGTCCTCGTGCAACATGCAGGGGAGTTCGTCGTGACATTTCCACGTGGATATCACGCAGGATTCAATCTTGGTTTCAACTGCGCGGAGAGTGTTAACTTTGCTCTCAACAGCTGGATTGAATTGGGTCTTCGCGCAGCATTTTGCGCATGTGAGGCGGACTCGGTGCGCATTGATGTAAAAGGTTTGATCGAAGCCAAAGAACGTCGCGAACACGAGGGCGTGCCGGAGCCCGAGAAGAATAGCTCGAGTCGTAAGCGCAAGGTGGAGGTTGTAATTTCTCGTGCTGCGGATGGTGAGTCCCAGCCGAAGCGCCCTAAGACTACCAAGGCAATTCCTGCTTCTCCGGATTCTATTCCGTCAACGTCGAAATCACTCAAGCCGCCAAAGCCAAAGCCCAAGCCTGCCGATGCAGACGCAGGGGTGGCATTTCCTTGTTGTCTTTGTGTGTCTACATCAACGGATGGTCTTCTGCGTGTCCACGACGCACCGTTACCGTTCAGTGGATTATCGAAACCTGCAGATGGGGTGTGGCGTGCGCATGAGGCCTGTGCCAGAGTCGTACCGGAGACGTGGGTGGATGATGTCCCGTTAGATGATGGATCCGATGGCATGGAAAAGATCGTGTGGGGAGTTGATGCAATTGTTAGGGATCGGTGGCTGCTTGTGCGTATCTTATTTCTTGTGTTATCTCTGCTCTCACTGATGCACGCGATCCAGAAATGTGCGGCATGTACGCGGCCACGATTCAAGACACATGGCGCCCCGATACAATGTACAAAGGGAAAGTGCTCCAAAGCCTTCCATGTTAGCTGTGCTAAAAACGGTGATACAAGCGGGAGCGGTATTGCATATCGTGAGCTGGAGGATATCGAGAAAGAGGTCGTTTTGTTAGATCCCGAAGCAATTGTGCCCCCCTCTCAGCCACCTCCAAATCCTGGAACCGTTGATGGAATGAAGATTGATCAAATGCAGCCGTCTGTCGGGGTCCCTACCGCACCCCAGCCGGTGCCGTCAGCATCAACGGATGTACAAATACCTGTTGCTCAGCCGTCGGATGTGCCAGGGTCCACGACCCTGCAGCCTACTGCTTCTTCATCTTCTATTCCCGCGCCACCACAGAAAAGAGAAGGACCTCGAGTGCTCAAGACGATCAAAAAACTCCTTGTCGAGGTCCTTTGCTCACAGCATAATCCTGTGCGTCATAATTATGTCGTGCATAAAGCTGCTAATGACGTTATAAAATCTGTGACATAGGTGCTTATTGCCCGGAAGAAGGCGAACAAGGACAAGAAAGTGCGCAACGACCTCGCAGCCTTATCGGAGATGAGTCGCATTCGAATCCGCAACATATCGGGGGTCTTTGAAGTTTCCCTTGTTAAGGTGTGTGAAATCAGCATATGTGGTGTTTCTAAGCCTCAATAAGGCTTTCTACAGGTGCATAATGAGCGCGGGACTGTAGAGGTTCTGTGGGATGGCGGACAGAAGAGAGAGTTCAGATGGGGCAGCATTGTATGGAGTTCAGACGGACAGACCACTGGAAGTAAGCCAACCGCAGAAGGTGGATGTTAGGAGCTATCGGGTTACCATACAGTTAGCCTGATACAGATGCATTTCACAGAGCTTGCCAAACAACCTCCTCTGCCGCTTCCGGATAAGACACGTCCAACAACAACTCCTGCTCAGGCATCTCCGCACACCAAGAATTCTTCGACCTTACCGCCGCAGCCTGCATCGCAATTCAATCTCTATTCCCAATCCGGCCATGTGCCGTACCCATATATATACTCTTCAGACCGATCTCGTGCCACACCGCCCCACATGCCTTCGTACCAAGGCATGGGGCAGTTCAACATCGCACCGCAGGCTGTGCAAGGTACTGTCGACGGCGCGTCTGGCCAACCACCACAATTGGTCGGTACGAGCAACAGGTATACATACGCTCCTTCAGGAGCTCCACATGAGAATGGACAAGTGCAGTCTCCGTACCATGGATACTATTCGCAGTCATATTATCAGCAGCCTGGGTATGCACATACACAGGCATCGTCCTCATCATCGGCTTCAGCATCCCTGCCACCTCCACCGCACCCGCCACCACCATATGGTCCTCGTAATACGCCCTTACCTCCCCATTACTCGAACTACTATGGGCGTACGCCATACTTGCCGTTGACACCGCGATCTATCTCCGCATCATCGTCTCAGATAGGAGGTAAAGTAGCGACAGCACAGCCCCATGACAATGTGCCTTTGACAGGAGATGGACGGGCTATAGCGAAGGCTGTGACACCGGTACCGGATCCCAACAAGTCGCCCGTAACCACATCGACAACCAGCACGGTCTCTACACCCCTAGGTTCCGCCCTACCTCCAGCTCCAGCGCCTTCTTGACACCATAAGATGCGGATTATTCTTCGGCTTATTTGTATCGCTTTCTTCGGTATTCTTCGTGTCATAATACATCTCACCACCACTCTTATGTATATTGTACAAGGCATAATATATAGATCATAGATCGCATGTGCCTGATATAAAGATATATAAAATCTTAAGAGAGGGTTTGCCACGGGCTTACCGGTTTATGTAAGCTTCGGCCTCCGCTTTGGAGACGGAAGCAATATCGGACATATCGAATAAGGCTGACAGCTACAAACTTGACTCCTGTTGGAACAACAAATCATATGTCTCATTTCGCAACATGAGACATTCTTTTGTTTTATTTTTACGGTCAATTGCAAAGCAGATTATAAGTATCAAACCATCTTTCCTCAGTCATCAGTTAGATTGGAATTCTATGTTTTACTCACTTGTAGACTATATATTCAAACCATATAGGGACAGAAACCACAACCACAAACTTTAAAGTCAGGTGCATGTGGCAGCCCTGGCTCCTCGAGCGCAGATCGATAAGTCTCAACGCATATGTTGTGACCTGAGTCACGACGGCCAGCGATGATTGCTGTCCCAAATGAGTAGCCGAGTTATGCAAATCGACTAGGGACTCTTGTCTTGTATACTCCTCCCCAGATTATACGATCTCGTCCAGATGGGTTCGATGGCAGTATTGAGGTCATTTCAACCGAGGAAGCCGTTGTCCGATTGATGCGGTCTGCCAGAGTTCGGCTGACTGCATCACCATTCGATATGTAACCATACGGCCTCCAATGTCCGGTCCGAATTAGGATACTTTGATCAAAAATGGTGGCGCTGGACTCCTCCATCAACCCCTAGAGAGTAGAGGACACTGAGATTTCAAGACGTCCGGCTCAAGGAGATCTGGCAAGTGCATTGTCTGTAGCTCACAAGAGGCGGAAGGTGCAGCCAAGAAGGTTAGGTAGTTTCTTTACGTGCATTATTGAAGGGTTCATTGCAGTAGCGTCTAAAATGAATACATTAGTACACTCGGGACGTCGTTGTATAGTCAGTCGCGTGCGTCCAATATAACAACATGAGGCTGCCCCCTGATGCATCCGGTATCCAGTGTTCCAAACACCTTCCGTCATGTGATACCCGAGTGTCGTTTCTGTAGCCAAAGGAGGTATTTGTACAGGTTATGGGTGTCATGGAATAAGCCGAGGCAGTGGGCCGTCGTCCAAGGAGAGGATGAGGCGAACGTGAAAAAGACATTCAGCTGGAGTAACGTCGTCGTTGCAGAAATCTGATTAAAAGTTGTGCAACGGAATCTGATGAACTAGGAACAAGGAACGGAACTTATTTTGGTAGTCAGTGCGCGATTGAGAGCTTTCCGGGAAGTACTTTCGTTCGCAGCCAGCTATTAGCTGCTATTCTATGGGGTTGAGTATCGCAAGTGTCGCTATATGAAAAGACATGGTTTGGAAATGACAAGAAGAAGTTTAAGATTTCAGGGTCGTGAAAATTAACATGTGTCACTGACACGTGGCAAGTGAGCAACCCCGGCCATCGTTGCATAGCAAAGGGGTCGAGATTGAAATTGAACATTCTGGGAGAGGAAGCTCGACGTACGACACACTGCACAGAGTACGCTCCGGCGGCCCCCCCATTCAAGGGCTGGTGTTGATCGGCCGCATTAACCTGATGATCTGGATACTACCGAAGAACGGATCAGCATCGACGGTTCGTGAAAACTAAGTCTCCCACTGTTGTCAGATATCTTTGTCCTATCTTTTGATGGTAAGTGGCTGTGCTACAGCGCTGCTAGTATTCCATGCAGAACTGTGAAGCAACCTGCGGTACGGTTGTTGCAATATGCCCCCGGGGGGGAAAGCTAGTGTATAGTGGTGCGTCTGATAGGGTGGAGCGGCATCGATGATTACTGGGGTAATACATGGCTCATATGACCCTCTCGCGTCTGCTGGCTCTCACAGCAAGGCCACGCTGGAGATCAGCGAGTTCTAGCTGCTTCTGGTCTTATCTTATCGATACGAGGATGACGAGTGCCCCTGGCCCTCACTGGCGGTAGTCTTCCCGATTTCTCCAGATCTCATATAACACCATGGTGGCAAACGAATGGGTTTAAGAGCGCTGGTGCCTCTCGCCGCACTGGCCTAGAGCGCCTCCTCAGCTTCTTCTTCAGTACAGCGACGCAAGGAGGCCCACATCCTTAACCACGGTCTTTGCAGGTCATGTCCGACGAGTGGTACCAGTTCCCCAATGGCAACAAGGTCTTGACGCATGTGTACTATTCTCAGAGCGAGTCGCGTGGACCATTAGTATGTGGATATCTAACTTTCGCGAACAAATTTCTCATCACTTATTCAGGCTCTCGCTATTGCGGCAGGGATTTCGCTCTTCGCAGTCACTTTCACCATTCTTGGAATCATTGTTAGTGGATTTTAAGAATAAAAAAATAAAGAAACCTTACTATTATGTGTATCTTATGAACAATCTACCAGGCTACAGGATTGAAAACGCAGCATCAATTCGCTCGCTCACAAGTCGGGGCATACTTTCTCTCACTCGTGCTGAGCGATCTCCTTCAGGCATCCGGATCTTTAATGAATGCCAGATGGGTGGTCGTCAAGGTGAGTCGAGCGTTCATTCTCTTGCGAGTATTGGTGATGACACATGCACGACACAGGGAGTCAGTATTGGGAAATTTTGTACTGCTCAAGGTACTGCCTTGATGATAACCTAGTGTTACACATCTTAACCGGACAACCATCCAGCTGCCCTCAAACAAACAGGAAATGTAGGCACGGCAGTATGGTACTGTAATTTTCTATCGTCGTTTGGAATAGCTGCTTGATTGGGGCGTGCCTTTGATGCAGGTCTCTTGTACGCAAGGTTAACCGTCCTCATGTATGGCTGTCAATTCACGTACACGTATATTTCCCCAGGTAATCGCAGCACATACTTTTTCCCTTCTCTTCTTGCGGCGCCGCATCCCGAATAATGTATTCTATTGCATTCTTGTTGGTGTCTGGGTGTTCATTGCTTTCGTGGTAACGATGGGACCGACAATTCTCGAGAATGACTCTCAAGGACCATTCTGGGGAATCTCCGGTTATTGGTGCTGGATAACAGATTGTGAGTGCGCGCATTTGATCAACTGTTCGACTGTTCGATACAAACTCATCGGGGGAGGACAGCATACCATATCGAGCAGTTTACAGACGAATATCTTTTCGTTAGTCTTCCGAATCTTCATCGTTTACAACGACTGTTAAATCTTTGGTCATCAGATGTTTCTTACTGCGGGAGTCAGCATCCTACTCTACGGCCTTATATTCTTCAGACTACGAGGCAACCTTTATGGATCAGGCTGGAACTTGCGATTCTGTCTTGTCAACGAGCCATGGAGACAAAATGAAGATGAAGATTCACAGATGGCTACAGTAGGAAAACAAATGCTGTGGTAAGTTGTCGTTATGTTGTCTGTTGTCAACATGCGCTGACATTACAGCTTAGGTATCCGGTTGGTTATGTGCTTCCGATGGTACTTATCTAGACTAACCCGCGGTGTAGGTCGCCTATACTATCCTAATTGTCCCAATAGCTGCTTGTCGCTGGAGTCTTATTTTCGGCCACAAGGTTCCTTACTGCGCGACCATGACGGCAGATACCATCTTCATGCTTTCGGGTAGGACACTTCCATGGCTTAGCATCTAATCTGTACTCACTCTTCATATGTTTTATTGCGCAGGATTTGTTAATGCTATCCTTTATTCTACCACACGCAAGATTGTCTCCATCTCAACGTTCGTGCCCTTCAGACGCTTCATTCGCATTGTATCTGGCCGTGAACGCCACTCCCGCCGAAATACAGAGACGACTCTGGACAATATGATGTTCTCGATTCCCGTAGATTCTCGCGGTGTACTCAAGATTGTCTCAGAAGGCGCTCCAGGCAACTCGATTGAGCCACTGGACGTGTGGCAGCCACGGAGAGCAAACGAATTCCCGGAATACTTGCGAACTCGATTTGAGACCGGCAAGGCTACCCATTGGCTGACAAAGTCAGATAGCATGAGCGGGCATTCAGACACAGGTGATGTGACGGAAGTATATGCGGCCTTGAACGAGATTCACATACTTCCACGGAGTCATGGTGATCCACTTCGTACTGAACAAGTCCCGGAGGAGGAACCATGCCCTCAATCAGTCCATGCGGAAACACCACGAGCTGTCTCCGACATTGAGGCTGATGCTATTGATGCACAATCTCAAGGAGGGACTCTTACGACGGACGGTGAACTGCCATTACATCACAAGCGTTTCTCAGGCTGGAGTCTTCCTAGTGTTCCAGGAGCTGGTCATGAAGCAGACTCTGTGCATACAGATCTGGAAGAGATGCGTTTCGCGACGCCTTCTCCGGAACGCTTTTTGCGGAAACCCTCGTCACGGTCGCAGTCTACTACAGATCTGCCAAGTTATTTGTGGCCTAAGCCTATTCCTACTAATCAACATACGCTATGATCATGAGTTGCATCGAAGGTTTGTACGGTACTTATTTATTTTACAAACACTGGTATAATTCTATGTTGTTATTCGTACACGTGTAAACTATCAACCAGTCAACCATGTTTGGGAAGTTTTTTCCCTGTCATTATGACATACTGCAGATGGCGCCGACGAAATCAAATTCACAATAAAAACCCTAGCAGATGCCGTTGGACAGTTCGCCATAAACCCGAATTGTTTCGATGCGACGCTTGGCTGTCCGTGAAACATCACTAGCAACGTCTCAGGGACCGGATCTTAACTATTGCTTTCTTACTTCTCCCTGAGATTGAATCGATATCACGCGCAGTATCACGATGATACTAATATTTAAATATCATTCCCTTGCAATCTTTTTGATTTCCTATTTGGAATAGATGCGCGTCTTGTGTCAGATGGTAACTAGGTCACGATGTCAGCTCTAGGCAACACAACTTAACGCGGTCGTGACGCGTAATCCTCTGACCTTGCCAAGGTCCCACTTATGCTTCCTAGGTACGAGCGTCAGTTATGCCTTTCGCACAATACAATTTTTCTTAATCTCGCAATCCGGCATGCAGAGTGGTATACAACACATCTTGGTGGACTAATCATCAACCGTCTTGGAACCTCCAGTCGGTTGCGAACTCGAATATATTGCTGATCTCGATGGTTTAAATGACCCGAAGGGGTGTGCGCGGAGGTATGTAATGAATGGGATTATGGTATTTCTTCGCGCTGACTTCTTTTATGATCCTGGGGTTGGCTGTTTCGTGACCAGACAAAGTGTGCTGACCTCTGTGTGACATCTCAGATTCCCAAGTTGGTGAGAAGTTTTAACGGTGAAATAGAGAGAAGGGTGTGTACACATACTCATTGGCCTTGCTGCAGCAAAACTTTGCACATACGCAGCCGAGGATTAATCAAACTTTCGAGATAAAAAACCGAGAAACAAGGGCATTGCCCGACCAACTCAGTCGGTAGATTGTCAGACTTTTATATATTGGATTATCTGACAGTCGTGGGTTCAAGCCCCAGGTCGGGCTGGTGAATTGTGCTAGAGGGCGATTCCAGAGAGGATACTTGTATCAAAGTTTTTCCTCCTAGTTCCGCTGTTGTACCGCCCGAAGTTCGCGTTGCCTCAAAAAGTCTCATCTTTATCCCAGGAGAACTTTTTTGTAGTAAGACAAACAGATAATAACATTTTACCCACAAGAACGGTAATCTGGAGCTATTAAACATTCTTTGCTGACTGTCCGTCGTGGTCTCCTAAGTTATGTCCGGATTCCCTACATAAGAGTTCTAGGTGCAGCGTTGGTGGAATTACCGTAAGCTAGGATTCATAGTAACCCTTTAACAGTCTCCTCTCGTCAGAGTCGCAAGGTATTCTGGCAAATCCCCTTGAGTCCTTGAGTAGAGAGTCAGAACGAAGCACGTGACCTGAGGGAGTTTTACTTTCCGCTGGGCCATGGGGAAGAAGAAAGGGGCGGCGGCAGCAGCAGCATCCAAAATTGCCGCAAAGGCCGCGAAGAAGGCCAAGGCTGCGAAGAAAGTGGAGAAGAAAGAGAAGAAAAAACGGCCTCAGGAAGATTCGGATGTTGAGTCAGACGATGATCTTGAGGGTATATTGGACAAGGTCTTCATTTGTTGGTGGTATGAGGTGCCAGACTCATAGCATTTTCTGTTTTAGTAGATGAGACGAGAGTGGGAGGAGGCTCATGCAGTCACGGAGGAGACAGTTGAAGGACCGCCGAGCAGACGAGCAAATGCGACTTTGACAGCGTGCCCACACGGGAATCATTTATGGTTTACTGGAGGAGAGTTCTTTAGCGAGGACGGAAAGGCTGTAAGTAGTACTTTTTTATATTAGACACAAACCCATTGCCTCTTTTAGCACTTTTATAATGATGTATACAGGTATTCACCAGATAAGGTATGTATTACACTCCAGAGCAATGTGTAATTTGTGAGATATATCAGGATGAATGGCGCTGGTTCACTTCGCCCACGTGTCCTGGTCCTCGCTCGGCGCATGCAGTAGTAGCTACCCCAGCCGGGGGAGGAAAACTGTTTCTTTTTGGCATGTATGAATAACCGATAATGCTGATAAAGACTCATTGATCCTCTCAGGAGGGGAATTCTCTTCTCTTCATCAGAATACCTTCCATCATTACAGAGACTTTTGGTGTTTCGACATTACATCTTATTCTTGGGACCGTATTGACACTAAAATAAAACCTACTGCGCGATCTGGATCCAGGTATTTATTTCTTATAGCGATCCCTTGACACATTTTTTGACTACTGAAATCAGAATGGTTATTTGGAAGCATCTCATAATTCTCTTCGGAGGTTTCTACGATCCCGGTATCCGAAGTACGTGATTTGCCATTCATTACAAGAGGCAGAACGAACATTATCTCTTGGCAGCTAACTACCTCAATGACTTATGGCTCTTTGACACGCAGGAGTACACCTGGCAGCAAGTCGACTTTCGTGACACCGATCGTAAGCCCTCGTGGGTGTTTCTGCCTCCGGTGGTGAATAATTGTTGAGATTTTGATTCTTTTTAGGCCTCGCAGTGGATTCTCATTCCTCCCAGTCCCGGATGGCGCTATTCTCCACGGCAAGTGCTCTTTAGTTGGTCTATTTCACAAGTCATAACTTGTTTACTAGGCGGGTACTGCAAAGAATATGTCAAAGGAAAACGAGCCATAGGGATAGCTTTGCAAGACACTTGGTTTCTCAAGTACCCTATTTTTTTAAAACACGCCCTTCATGTCCTAATATTCCTTCATTGAAGAATGGCAATTGATCCGAAGCTGATAAAATGGGAACGGCGCAAGAAAACAGGCTACGCGCCTTCGCTTCGTTCTGGGTGTACGATGGCTCTGTGGCAGACCCGGGGCACCGGGATCCTGTTTGGCGGTGTTTTTGATGAAGATCGCGGAGAAGAGGGTATGGAGAGCGTGTTTTACAATGACTTGTGGGTGACTGCATGGCGGGAGATGCTAGCCTAACAATTGAGCAGGTATGGTTATCAGACATCAGGGAGCGGAAGGTGGGTGAGTATGACCCTACGGAAACCGAAAAAGCAGAGGGGTGTGCCTCTGCAAAAAAAATCTGTCTCTGTGCCCGCTTCGACTGTTCACATGTCCTCGGACGATGATATGGAGGATAGTGAGGAAGATGTTACGCACCCACAGGCTAGTCCCATTCTCTTGGAGATTTATCCAGCATGTTCATGTCAGTCATTATAGGCATCCACGAGCTCGGGAAAGACTCCTGAACGGTTAGATCCGACCTCTGTTGGTGGGGAAGAATACACCGATCCAAATGATCCGTCTTTAACTATTCCCCCCTTACGTTATAATGCTATGCTGGCTGTTTTAAGGAACACTTTGTATATGTACGTATCGTCATACTTATGTTATTATCACGAATACTCAATTCATTCAGTTATGGTGGAATATATGAATCACAGTCCCGCGAGTACACACTGGACGACTTCTATGCCCTCCAGCTTGATAAGATGGAGCGATACATATGTTTGAAGAAGAGTGAAGTCGTCATTGGGACAGATGATGAGAGTAGCAGTGGTGATGATGAGGACGACGAGGACGAGGACGAAGATGGCGAACAAGATGATGGGATTGATGGCGATGGTGAAGACGAGGAGCAAATAGAGATGATGGCACATACTTCAGAAAAGGTTCACCATGACAAAGTACGTCCTCATTAAATCACAATAGCCATATCCAACGAAGATGCCGCACAGGATGAGCTTCGGAAGTTGGCAACGGCATTCATGGGTGTTTCGAAGGATAGTGTGGCTCGCTCCGAAGAAGATGCAATTAGCGTCCCATTGCCTGGAGAGACACTTGCTGTTTTCTATTCTAGATCAAGTGGGTTCTCATCTGTCCACCAAACAAGGGCATTGATTCGACAATGTTCTTAGGGGAATACTGGACACAAAAGGCACTTGAAAGAAGTGACAGTAGGGGAAAGATGTTGCGTCGCGATGGGTTCTCTTTGGCAGAAGAGAGATATGGTATGATAAGTTTTTTTTGTTGGCGAAATGTTTACCATTTACAACCGTGACAGTGGGTTATAAACCTATCCTTGAGGAAGTGCAGAAGATACTTGCCGAGGCTGGCTTGGATGAAGAGGAGATGAAGCATATAGGGAAGTCTGGAACCGGAAATGTAGCAAATGACCTTGGAAATCGGAAT